>VYZM01013189.1:17388-44028 GCA_013398915.1 Dromas ardeola
GTTTCTGTTCACTAGCTGTACTTTGGCCCTAGACAGCTAATAGAAAGAGATACTCCTGTACTTTCAGACAGCGAAAAATGGTGTGAGATAAATCCTGCCCTTCATATGTAGCCTTTGCTGTTAGTTACAGGTATGGTCATTCATTGACAAATGAGCTTTTTCATCTGTTTTAAAATAATCTGAAGTGGTAACTCAGTGGGTACATGCCTTCATTCTTCTCCACAAACAGGCAAAGGAAATTAATTTCAGGCACCTTTGTGTTTTTGAAATATTGTAAAATACTAAAGTTCACCTTTTAGTAGTTTGAAAAATCAAGCAAAAGGATTAAACTTGTAGTAAGACCTTTTATACGATTACATCTGCTGCACCGGGAGGATAACACCTTATCTCGCTGCAGCAGATGACCTCCAGGACTTCTTTCACTTGTGAGCTCGCTGCTGAGACCTGCGTATTATACTGCTTGTAAAAATCCTGGGGAGGAACATTTCATTTCCCTGTCTGTCAAACTGTTAATTTATCTATTCATCCACTTCAAATTCATTATGAGCACAGGGGATTCAAATGTATTGGAGAAAACACGCAGCCCACAATTTTAGTGATGTTTAGTGCTATTAAGAAGTGCCCAGTTTAGAGAGATTTATCTTCATACGCTACCCCCTCTTTATCTATACAGTTGCAATTCCTATATTGCCAATAGAAGACAAATCATAGCAGTAAAAAAAAAGGCAGTGCCTGTCAGGGCTACTAGATTCATTTTATGATAAATTGCCTAATTGAATATTCTTATTTACTGGGAAAACACTGTGATCATATAACAAGTCCACGATTTTTTGATTTGTCTATATATTCTCAAGAGAGTTGCACTAGCATTTTTGCCAGCATAGTGATTTTCATCCAGGGCTACGTGTTTTGAAATCAGCAGAGGAGTGTCTGAATCCCACTAACAGCAAGAAAATAGTTAATCATTAGTTAGGTTTGATTACTATACACAGGGCACAACCAAAAAATAACCTCTTTTCTGAATGCTGCAGAATTTTTTTCAGAGTTGACAACAGTGACTCTTAAACGCAGCTTCTGGGCTCATTCCAGCTAAGCTTCATGCAATCAGCTGGACCACTCACCAGCAAGGCTTAAATGGGGGTCCAACACTCCCTCTATAACTTTAAAAAAACCTGAATCTCTTTTACCCATGTGAAGGGTCTGGGATCTTATCCAAATTCTGTCTGAAAGGAATCATAATTGATCCTACTAACTAATGAAGTAATGCTAATGTACGAGTGTGTCCCCGTGTGAGCCAGCTAGCCAGGAAACAGGGGAGCTGTGAAGCCTCTTTTGGGATTTTCTTCAACGACACCAACTTTTCCTGCGTCCCAGAGAACAAAGTGAGGACCTAGTATTTCCAATCTGAAAGGGAAACAATGCATAAAAACCCCCTCCAATTACTATGAAAAATAAATTCTTGAATCCTCTTTACACATGCTAAATAAGCACTAAAGAATGGAAAATAGATTTCTTCTGCTTTGTAGGTCACCTTTAAGACTTCCAGCTCTTAAAGAGAATTTTGCCTAAAGATATCACGAATCTACTGCTTTTTAATATCTCATTTTCAGAAAAACAAGAATTTTTAATTTTGATACTAATTGGAATGCTTTGGCAAATGTGTTACTAGACAGAGACAGCAGGAATAAACAGTATTTAGCAAAATTACGCACTGAAGAAAAGTACTTAGAGGGTGATTTACATGAGGGAAGATGAGAAGGTTTAAATCTCTATGTTCATTTTTCCCCTCAGGTGTTTGTTTTTCCCCACTCAGCCCAAAGCTGTGGTAGGGGTATTACCAAAATTGCGTGTTTTGGACATGTTCTTCCCCTTGGCTTCCTCACTTATTGCTCTCTACAACTACCTGAAGGGAGGTGTTATCGAGATGAGTGTCAGTGTTTTCTCCCAAGGAACAAGTGATAGGACAAGAGAAAATGGCCTCAAGTTGCAGCAGGGGAGGTTTAGATTGGATATTAGGAAAAATTTCTTCACTGAAAGGGCCATCAAGCTCTGGAACAGGCTGCCCAGGGAAGTGGTTGAGTCACCATCCCTGGAGGTATTTANGTTAATGTTTGGACTCAGTGATCTTACAGGTCTTTTCCAACCTAAATGATTCTATGATTCTATGATTCTATGAGTGGGAAATTTAAGCCTTGCTTCCACTCTGCCTTTTATGGATCGAAGCGCTGGGCCCCAGTGCATATGCAGGTAAGGATCTATGGGATATTCCGCAGGGGTTGGTGAACCCTGTTTCCTAAAGCAAGCTCCTAGAGTTAAGGTGCCGCCATCATCACTGGATGGCAAGGACGGCATTTCTTTGTCCTAGAATCCCCTCGAGAGTCAGGGTCATGGTGGTTTGCCCAGACTCATGGAGGAGGAACCAGGTGGGTAATCAGGGAATTGCTTGGAAATCTCCCAGATCTGTGGTGGCCACTAAATGTACTTCTCATCTGACTATTTTTATCAGCTATACGTGACTCTCCAGGGTAGAACCCACCATTATAATCATGTTATCAGTGCTGAAAAAAGTAAAAGGTAACCTTCCAGACAAATCCTGTTCTTTTTAGAACAACTCCCTCTTTGCCTTGTGCAAAAGAAGCTGATAAATATGTCTTTTTCTTCTCTTGCACTCTGCTTATTCAGAAACATGTAGGCACTGAACTGATGCATATCTGCAGTGTTTTAATATAACTGTTGAGGGCAAGGAGTAAAAAAGAACAAGGACAAAAAAACCGTTTCCTTCAGTTGCTTATAACAGTGCTGATGGCAAGTTCTGCTTTAATAGCAAAAGGAACACTGCTACTGCTTGTTGAAGCAGAAAGAATATATTGCTGAAGGAAAAAAAAAATCAATGTAAATTATTTTAAATGTCCTACATTTTATTACCCTAAGTCAGACAAAACAGATGAAAGCAATGCCGTATGTGATGGAGAAAGGATGTAGCTAAATACAGAAAGGCATGAATTATTTAAAGGCTAATGGATGACAGAAACAATTCAACACAGATGACTTATGATCTGAGAATTTGCCTTACAAGCTTATATAACATAAAGAAGAAAAGCAGTTGGGAACTAATGCAGCAAGGTGATGTGAAATGATAATGAATGAGAAGGAAAAGAAAAGCAAGTGAGAAACCAACATGTGTGCACTGGAGTAAAGGCTGTGCCTCTAGCAAGTCACATTCTTTGCCACAACCTTTTGAGCAGGAGGCACTGGTACATCCCAGACTGTGGGCTTCTGAGGCCACACTAGCTGAGCAATATATTCCATGGGATTCTGTGGTCCAAGGATTCCTACTTGATAGAGGGCTTTTCAGCTGCAGTGTAGTGCTGGGCTCTCCCCCTCCTCTGTGGCCCGCAGTGCTTCCACATCACCTCTCTGGCCATGTGAGATCATAGAATCATAGAATGTGTTGGGTTGGAAGGGACTTTTAAAGGTCATCTAGTCCAACCCCCCTGCAGTAAGCATGCCATGGTCAAGTGGACAAAAGTGGAAGCACCTTTGTAATCAGATGTAGCTTTGACCTCTCTTGAAGAATGAGGGACAGAGCTGCTTTTCTCCATAACACACAAAGATGTTATTGCTGTTGAATGACTTCTTAGCAGCATTAAGCAACCTGGGACCAACTCTGTCAGGATGTTGCAGTCAGCACATCCAGCAGGTTGAGCAAACTGGAAACATTACTACATAATAAGATACCCGTAAGGCTGCTGCAAAATCACTCGCATAGCAGTATCAGGAGATGGGGAGCTCTACCTTGCCAGGAGGTATAGGAGCTTCCCCATTGCCCCAAAACACACCTTCAAAACCACATAAGCCTTTCACAGAGTTGTGGGGCAATGGAAACATGTTGAACATTTGAAAAAATTTCCTTATGTTTACCAATTTACAACTGACTGCAGTACAGCTGCTTAAGCAACATGCACCCTAACTGGTGATGCTGGCTTTATTATATTTTAGTGTGCAAATAATTGATTATTTTTGAATAAATGGAAGTTTAAACTGTCACGTGTAAGATAACATGAGCGGTGTTACAGCATAGCAATTTTTAAGCAATCAGAATGCAGATTAACTAAAACAAATATCATCAGACAGATCAGAGACGATTAATTAGAAAGAAGTACCTGGGTCATATGCCTAACTGATGAAACAAAAAGAAAAAAAAATGTAAAAAAGACAATAAAATGGCCCAAAGTTTCCCTACCCAACAAGCCTATCACCTGTGCAAAGGCTGTAAATAAGAATGAAACTTGCCTAGTAATATGTGTTTGCATGCATGTATGTTTGGTTTTGATCGGTGTATTTGTCAAGTGAAATAGCCTGAGGAAAGCAGCTGTAAAAAGTACACAAAGCAAGTCACTGACAATATATATTTGTAATGATAAAAGCTAGTTTGAGTGCCAGCAGTACTCTACACTTTAAAAGAGTTACTAGATATAAGCAGCAGGACAAATAGTCAGCTAGAGTCTGATTTTTCTAATAAAAATAAAAAAGAGGTTCTTCTGGATACTCTGTTATCAGTGACATTTTCATATGCAGCAATGCCAGATTTGCCATATCAAAGCTATGCTTATTTCCAGGATGGCTTTCCATTAGTGAAATTTTTTCTTTTTTCTTCCTGTACTAATTAATAAGCTTCCTGACCTTTGAGAAGATTTAAGGATAACATGGCTTTACAGGATCACAGAATCTTCTAGGTTGTAAGGGACCTCTTGAGATTGTCTAGCCTAATCCCCTCGCTTAGGGTCAGCTAAAGCAGGTTCCCCAGCTCAGTGTCCAGTTTAGTTTTGAATATCTTCACAGATGGAGATAAAGTAAATTTTAAGGACATTTTTTAAGGAAATTTCTCAAATTGACTTCATAATTATATAAGAGAGCATGTCTGAGTTAAATTCTAGAGGAGATGGGACTCAGGAGAGCTGTCAGACTTTAACCCTCCCACAGACCTTCTATTTGACTTTGGGTTTAATGTTCTCATGTATTTGTTTCCTAGTCATGAACAAAATGAGAGATTACTTCTATTAACAAAAGATTTTATGTTGGTGGGGAAAGGAAGAGAGAAGTGAAAAGTTTCATTTGTGGCCATGAGAGGCAAATTGGTGTTCTTTAAATCAGCAGTAAAATCTTAGCTTCAACTGTATGAGCTCATCACTAGCACATACAGAACCTTTACCAACTATGTTCCTGTAGTTTCTTATATGTCAGAGTCATTCTTTACTTTTGGAAGGAACTTCTGACACTACAATCAAGTGTCTGATAAAATTCTATGAATAGCAATCAAAATTCCAAGGTACAAATTGCATCTGTACAAAAAACCCCATTCAGTGTTCTTGAAAATCTTAAACTCACAAGCATGAAATAATAATGGCATTTCAGTGAAAATGGCTGTCTTGCCTACTTTGATATGTTCTTTTCTAAGTGAGTTTACTGAACGTACAAAACTGACAGCTATGGATAATGAATTCTCCTATTTCACGCAGAGATCCAGGCTAAGCACAGGGTAAACAACTTATGCCACACTGGTGAGATAACAGCTCAAATGACCACTTCAAATGATAAAATGTACTTTGGTCTTTAGGAAGTAAGATACGTAGGTCCTACCTATAACATCTCATCAGCAAATTGTAACATATTGTATTAGAGATCTAGACCTTCTCAAGGGTCTCAGTTTCAGGTTTTCTCTCTTGGAGCCTTTGCAAGCTCCCACCTTGGACTTTGAGCAATGCATTTGGAGTAGCGGGTTTCAATTGCAAGAATATTTTGGCAGCTGTGAAATACAGAATCAGGAACAAAGAAAAGTATGCTGGTTGCTGATGCTACAAGAGATTGAAGAAATATATTTCCCCTCTTTCTGCACAGCCTGTAATAGAGGATGTTTTGGTGGTTGTTGCTCTGATTTTGAACTCGGTTTTAGACAAGAAGGTGAGTTTTCAAATGCCTAAATAAGGTATCCTGGCAGTCCAGTGGGTTACCTTTCTCTAGCTATTTGATCTGGTCTTTTGGAAAGCTAGGACAGATGGGACCTCTGTCATCTGCTGGCTTTCACAGATCAAGTGCTGCTGACACTGCTTGTTGCCAGTGCAATGTAAAGTCAAAGTCTCACCCTTAACTTGAACACTGCAGAACAACGTGGCTCTAAGATTTTACTCTTGGTGGCTTTGTGCAATGGTCGACACTTAACTTATATGTCTCCCAGACTTGTGTTTTATAAATAAATGGCCTGAGCAAGTAAATCCTTAACTAAGACTTAAATACAGAAGGCCTGGGCCACTGAAATCCATCGTCATTAATATCCAGAGCCATATACCCGTTGCCTCTAGCACTGAAGAAACAAGACCTTCTATGTAAGATAAGACTCAAAAGTTGTATTCAGGCTTCTAGGGGAGAACTTCCCTTAACTATACGTAAATTCTTTGGTTTTGAGTAATAGGTATTTCAGATTTCCCTTTAAAGTAGGTATCAAACATAAATAATCTATAATCAGGTATCAGTTTTTCTCTACAAGCTTTCATAGTGAATCCATTTAAGAAATGTTCTTTATTCCTATAAGAAAGCCCATCGCCACTCCTTTTTGGCAGGTAAACAACAGTACTCTGTGTAATACATTCCTTTGGCTGAAATAAATCTTCAAATGAATTAATTATTTAAGAGAACTAAGAAGTTTGGTATCTGAATAAAATATTTTGATTTAAATCTAAAGGCTTCCCAGGGATTTTAAATGCCATTAATGCAATTTCATTGTGGGAGAAGAGAGGAAGAACAGGCTGCCCAAATATTTTTTAATTTGGCAAAACTGGAAGGCATGTTTATGAATAGCAAAAATATCTTGTATGGGAGAATGCTGGAAAGTACTACAGAGAAGTGGTAAGTTTTATGTGTAATAGGAGATATTGAAGTTTCACCTTGTTTTTTTAATGCAGGCTCAAAGTCCCTAATTCTAAAGAAAATGTGAGCTCTGACTGGCACTAGACAATATGCTGCCCCTGGAAAGGTTTCCATTGCCTGTTAAAAAAAAATTTTGTTGCTATAACTGTATCAAAACTGAGTACTCATTTAGTTCACCTGTATACAAATCAATTGAGCCCATACACTTTCTTGCAGTCATTTTCTTCAGGCTGCATTCAAGCCCTTTTTGGTTTTTAGGAGAGTACAAAAACTCTAGTTAAGCCAATATAAGTTTTTAGCTTGCCCCCAAGTATGACTAAAATTGAAAAGATTTAGTTTCAATTTGTGTCTAAAGCAGTGGCCTTAATCAGAGATCATAGGTAATATGTATTGTATTGTTCAGTAAGGTTTGCCACCGTGACTCAGCTGAAGGAAGTTGCCCTAATTATAGACCATTTTGATAGGGAGAACGTAATATGATGTTGCCTACATCTGTCTGTCTACTCCACATTGTTGCCCAGGGGTTACTAAAGGTGAGGGACAGCTGATTTGAACATTACACTCATTTATTTTGTGTCATTTTCTTCTTCTGAGATGTACGTAGTTCTTAATTTCATCCTAAATCATCAAGCATTTGACTGTAACAGACATTTATACCAAGCTATACCTGTGCTATCAGCAATCACATTAATTGGAACATAACAGCACTGTATAATCTGGACAGGCTATAAACAAGGCTCTATGAGCTAAGTGTGTGCACATTTCAGATCATTACCCACACACTCTGGTTTTGCTTTCTGTGCAAGAAGTGACTGACTGCACTTCCTGGACTTCTCTGGAAACTCAGCATACATCAGGATGTATGAATGTGTGGAGCACCAGGGGGAGAAGAAAGGAACAACACTGTAGTGCAAAGAAACCCTCCTGACATTCTGGAAGAGTTATAAATATGTGTGTGAAGGACATTTGGAAATAAAATAACCTTGGCTACCATTTTCACGCTCATGTAGGTATTTCCAGAAGAGGAATAGTGATGAGTATGGGAACAATGATGAGCTAGAATGACAAAGTGTCAATAAACCCCTCAAATTTGGCTCTTTAAAGGTCAGAAACTTTTTAACATTAGAACATTGAAGAACTGGGAAATAGTATAGCACACGCTATAAATCTTCTAGCAGAAGCCTGCAGAAAGCTATAAAAAATCAGTGTTACAACATACATATGATTGAATTTCAATGAATCATCATTTTATAGTGCCCATGACATGAAATCTCCATCTTCCTCTGAAATTGAAGGTTAAGAGAGATACACTACTTTACATTGGCCTGATGTTTATATAGAATTCGGAAAACAGCATAAAGAAAAGCAGAAAAATAAAGGAGACATACTAAAAACTATGTAAGATAACAGGGCAACCACTGTTCTGTTATACATAGATAATTAACTGGAAAAAACTCACCTTAAATTAGTACTGTCCTTCATTTTATTCGTGTAACGACCAAGACTGCCTTGCTTTGGCAGCTGTGGCTTTACGTATAACATACCTAAACAATGTATCCAAAGCTTTTAAAAGTAGAAGTAATTTTGATTTCATTTTTAAAGTGACTAGCGCAAGCTTTGATTTCATCCTGCAATTGATTTGTCCACAATATGGCACTAAGACTTTAAACACAATTCTGGGAAACTCCAAAAAAACCATACTGAAGACTCTTATGGCTCTATGACTTTTTACTTCTTCTGGCTGGAGGTATAACTGGTCTTCTAGTAACAGTACTAAACATTCCTACATCAGGAAGTTTCACATGCCGGTTGACTTCTGTTTTTCCTGTGCTAAGTCAATAGTCATACATACTGCAATTAATAATACTCCCATGGGGTTGGCAACTGGCTCTTTGCAAAATAATGGAGGCTGGTCCTACTGTAACTAACAGTAGCTACATGTGTTGCATGAGGTATGTAATATGCATTATAGGCCTAATTTAGGAAGTGACTTTTTCTATTTTTCCGACCAAATAAAAAATTAATTGCACCATCCTCTTTGGCTATAAAAATTTTTAGATAAGTTTATGAAAGGTAAACCCATTACATTCACAGCACAGGAGGGTGAAGAGAGAAAGGATTATTGCATTACTGGCCTCTTAGAATGGGATTCATGGACTATGGTCCATTTTCTGATTCTGATGCCACCTGGGACAGCTTCTTGTCATCTCAGTGCCTAGCAGCCTTTCTTGCCTCCCAAAGATATTTGGCATCAAGCTAAATTGACTTATATTTTTAGGGGCTTGGTTCTAAAACTTTAAAGTATTTTGGTGCTTAGGATAACAAGAACTACATAAGTACACGCAGCAGGCAGAGTAGTAATAATAGTAGTAATAATAATAATAATAAAATACTAGTGTCAGAAAATCTGCACTGCTTCCTCTTGGTAACATGTCCCAGATGATCTGGTAGGTATGTGAATGTAAACCTTGTATGTGAACAGAATATCAAAACCTGTCTGTTCTGAGAGGATGTTTGCTCCAAAACTGATGACACAAACAGGAAACTAACAATGGGAATATTTGTTTAAGGCTCTCTTACCCTGACTGGACAGTAACCTGGGCATTATGAAGAGACTGTCCAGAAAAAAAAGGAGTCATCTTGAAAAGAAGCAGGGACAGTACTCGGGGACTAGCTATAGAAAGGTGTTAGAAATTTGGTGTTCATTAACATTTAGTGCGTGTCTGGTGTTATTGTTTATCTGTTGCATTGCTGGTATTGCGTCCTGAATGTGTAGTTCAGGATAACTACACATTTGCTGGGTAATTACGTGTCATTAGTAAATCAATAAACTGCTTCCACCCCACTTTCCGCTGCTTCCCTGTATCATAGCCAGTGTTACAACTAAAAAAAAAATTGGAAAAGACACAGTAGGCTCAAACAAAAGAATAAAAAAGCTTAAAAATCAAAATGCAAGGGTCAAGATTTCTTCTGTAAGTTGTAATTAATTGCACTTGCACAGTTAAGATATGCTGTTGACAAAGATTACTGTAAATCTTTTTGCTAGCTGAGATATGCCACCAACTAGCAATCAGGAGAGCACAAGACCTGTCTTGCATCTAACATGGAATTTTTATGCCAATTCAGTTTCTTATAGTATAAACCAGTGATAGAGGAAAATTAACAGAGTATTAACTTTGGTATAGTATTTATACGGAACTTTTTGTCTGAAATAATTTTGTTCCATTGTGCTAGTTCCTCTAGAAACTCAAAAGCTACTTCCCTGAGCAAGCCGCTCTGTGCTGGGCTTTTTGCCGGTGAAGCCCCATCCTCGCACACGTCTGGGGTGAAGGGTGCTGTGGTGGTTTGTCGTCTGCCCTGAGTTTGGTCTGCCGTCAAGCCTGAATGTCATGTGAGTATGCGTGCTGTGGTAGTCCCTCTGACACTTAGTATAGGCTATAGTATTGCCTGGAGTTCCTTATACAAGAGCTCTGCTTTCCAACTGTGGTTGGAAATCTGTACATTTATGGTGATGTTGGGGACAGTACATGGGGTTGCTGAGGTGGAGCAACTGCTCCACTGTGGGGAAGCCTTCTCACCAGCAACAGGATCTGACAAAGCTTTACGGCTTTGGCAGTGTAGTTTTTCTGCATGATGCTTTTCCACACAATGAACATACCAGTTCAGAGGGAGTTGCATTGATGGTCTCTATCACCATACTCCTGAGGTGTGAACTGCCTTCAAAGTTCACTGTATCCTTCAACTATCAAAAAGAAAATTTCATGTTAAGATGGGATACCTAAGAGAGGATACTGCTTAGTGGTAACCATTACAGATTTTGGACAGACTAACGTGACTGGGCTCACTTGAGGGGTAAGCGCTTGTTGTACATTGGCCACAGATATGTAGGAGGTGCAACCAGCTGGTTTAGTGGTCCTTTGTGGTTTCAGACTTGATGCGATGGTGAGGACAAACAGGGATAGCATAAATCACCAACGTAAGTATTTGCATACTAATTCTTTGGTTTCATTGGGTGTGAACTTGAGTCAAAACTGCAACCCTCTGGGCTTTTGTCACTCTCAAGATTTAGCAAGAGCTTTTGAAAGTTCCATAAACCAATAAGAGTGAGGGGCATTTCTATCATAGCAATTACAATTTTTTCTTTTCTGGACAAGCTGGAACGAATGAAGACCTATGGTAGGAAGAATAACTAAAAATCATCAGCATGTCTGCAATAGCTCAATCACAGCAACCATGAAATAACTTTGACATAAAAGCCAAATTGCCTGGGATGAACAATCTATAGCAATCACAAAAAAGGCCTGCGACACCCCAAGCTTAATCACAGCTATTGATAATAACAAGGACTCAGAGCGTTTGTGTCCACTAATGAATGTGGCTAGAAAAATGCATTGCAGTAGAGCTGAAAGGTGTGTGCGGGGGCAAATACCATGCAGTACATTTAAATTGCAATTGTGTCCCTCTCATGCTCTTTTGTATCGGAAGGAGAAGAACAGATCACAACATTTTTTTCATACCAAGACCAAATTCTACGTTGATACACAAGTATTTTATTTGTTACCTGCCAGTGAACCCAATGCTGCAAAAAGCTTAGCACCTACAAGGCAGTATGTGTGGGAGTCTGAGGTACTCAACTTGTATCTTCTGGGCCTCATATTGTTCAACTAAGTAATAGGCCTTTTATTACAGGCCAGTTATAGCAAACCTGACAGTTTTAAAGGATATGACACCAAAAACCCCATGACTCCAGCCACCTGAGAACTGCAATATATAATCACCATGAAATGCTCAGCTTGAAATGTCTGCCTATAATAAAAGTGAATAGATAAAAAAGGAGAATTTATAGTTCCACACATTTATTAGACTTTATAGACGCAAGCAGTGAATTTTATGAATCAGATCATCAGCACATTCCAGTTACTTCTGCTTGTCTAAAAACCTTATTAACAGTGTATAATGTTTTTCCTGTCACTTTTATTATTTTAAGTAAGGCTGGATCATGATAAGGTCTTGTGTAAAAATGACCCTGTCTTATTCAATAGATTTGGCTCCCTGTTTAGTTCTTCTATGTATTAATATATGTGGTTAAGTAGGATAGGGTTGTAATAATCCATTCACTCCAGGCAGCACAATTTGCCAAGGCAGTAAAAGCGAGCGACCTGGATTGTACCCCTGCTCACACCTCATCAGCAGATTGTTTCCTGCAGCCCCATTCCTGGACAAGTGTTAGATGTGAGCAAATCCACCGAGGGCAATCAAAATGCACAGGTATTACTCAAGGCAGAAAAGGAAAACAATCCGCCTGCCCAGACTTCTGACGTCAGCGTTTAGCCTTATGTGACCTGTATTACTGGAGCTGGTGTACGGGGAGGAACACAGTTATATGGACCTTCAAAGCCCAGCTGTGCTTTTTCCAGGCTAATATTTAGTCAAGGATACAATTAGGTTCATATCCTATAAAACAAAATAATTATGTTTGGAATTACTAGGGACAGAAGATATGGATACTGACAATGACACTTTTACCAGATGCTTTGTATTATGACTCCACATTAGTTCAGGATGATAATTTCTAAAGAGAATTTTATTGATTTTTTTTTTCTTGTCAAGTTCCTGGTTCAGAGCCTCAGCTGTGTGGATCACCACATCTCATTTGAAGTTGGCATCATAACTGATGGTCATATTCATCCATGGTGTGAGCTTATTATGAATATGAATTTGGCCTGGTATGCTGCTGAACATTTTTTGGGAAATATTTTAAGATACACCTCCAAGATTTCTGTCAGAAACCGAATAATGCCAGACTGGGAGTTCACGAAGTCGTATTTTGGCGATTTGGTCCACAAGTAACCAACTAGTAAGCAACAAAGAAATGGAGTTTTATGTATCATATAGTTGTTTAATATAGCATTAAAAAAAAAAAAGAGACTAATTCATAACACTTTTGGCAGCCTTGGGAAAAACAAAGGGGAAAAAAAAGTCAGAAATAAAACACTGCTTCATTCGTATGCGGAGAAAAAAGGACTTTTGGTGTGATGGCTGAATTCTGTCAAAAAATGAAAGGATTTGATTACAATATGTAACAACGTAGGTATAATTTTTATTAGTGTATTTTAAATTAGTAGACATAAGTTTATGTTACTTTTTTTTTTAAAAGAAGGTTTTACAGAATTCAAGAGCTTACACTGAATTCCTCCCAGATTAATTTCTTCCCCTGTGTTCTATTTAACTAAAGTGAGAGATTCTATTTTGTAGTAAACTAACTAATTTAGAAATTTACTTACCTATCTGGAAGTCCATAAATGAATCCAACATTTTCTTTGCCCCGTTTCTTATTAGTCTATATGCCGGGTGCATTATCTCACTTCCAGTTCCATTGAAATGAGAAAGAGGATTACTTTTTCTAATTCCCATTTGTCATCAGTGCAACAGTCCTGGAGCACTCGGAGTCCATCTCTCCATTTAGTTTTTGTAGTCTGATTATTGCCCACTGTTTGGAAACAACTTCTGCAATACCCGGGGCTGCAGGATGGATCCCCGTTCAAGTATTAACTAGCCTATCTTGGACCGAATTGGCATTTCTGACAAAATTGAATTGACAACATTGAGTTTTGAGTTTCATTTGAGAGGGGTGGAAATAAAGTGACATTTGCTGGTCAGTATATGCTCAAAACTAGGAAAATCTTACAGGGAAAGACTAGTTCTCTCTCTTTTTTTTTTTTTTTTGTTGAGATAATAGACTGACCCTTGGATGACAACACTTGGAAGCAGAGTTGCTTGAGTTATTAACAATTGCCAATGGGTCTTGAAAACCTGGCTCTGTTTGCAGCCAGTACTTGAGGATTCCTCCCAGCGTTGTTGTCATGTACGGAGATCTCATTACTTCCTGGCACATGGCAGGGATGGATATGGAGAATGCTCAGATTTGCTGTTGCTGTTCAAATTGCACTTGGAATTTTAAGTCTGATATTGAATCAGACACTGTTTTCTCCTGCTGCTTCTACCCACATTTCTCTTGTATGTGTTAACCTGCCCATACTCCCACTTTGACTTGCTCACCTGTTACAAGGAAAACAAAGCTTCTAAAGCCTGGGAGCTCTTGTTAGCACTCCAGAAATAAGGTTGTACTTTTCAGTTTGTAGCATTGTCCCCATAAAAGCAGAGGAGAGAAGATAAACTTGAGCACTGGAAACCTCAGGCTTTGCAGTAGAAAACTTATACCTATAAAGGACTTGGTTACAGCGACTCCATGGTAACAGGTGAACAGATTGGAGCTTCCTTTGCCCATGTTTCAATTCCGATAGACGTGAGCTAGCTGGGTACAGCTAGCTGCTGGGTATCTGTGATATTACCGGGCTGAGGCTGTGCTGACTTGATTTTAGGAGGTCATTTGTGTAATATCTGTATAATGACACAGAGTTTGGCCTCTCCTTAAGAGGAGTTACAGGGTCCCCATTACAATTCAGGTTTAAGAATGAGGATTTTTAAAATAAATGACTCTGGTTTCTTTTAGGTGTGCAATTCAAATTGTTTTCTGGAGGTTTTGAAGTACTTAAGGTACAGAAACCACTTGTAATTTTGGCTTCACTTCTGTCATTGTCCACTCAGCCCTACTAAGAAGGCTAAGGGTAAGTACGCTTTCATGTTGGGAATTTTATTAAATTGAACATTTCTGTGCTACTTAGCACTGAAACAAGAGTCAGAGAAAAGAAACTGTAAGTAGACAGGAGACTCACCTCCACCTCTGTGGAAAAGTCACATTTTGCTGTGCTTGCTTTGTGCATGGTTGCTCTGCTTCCCGTTCTGTTTTCCACTGCTATCCCAATTAGGTTGATATTGGAAACACACTTCAGGGATTCAAGTCTTGCCAAGGTCATTCCTGACTGTTAGCAACAGGAACTGGAGTTTGCAAGGCCATTTATCATTGGTTTTCTGAAGTCAATGATGAAGTGGGAAATGCTTAATTTCATCAGTAAAACCACCACCGCCACTAGAAATGGTGTGTGGAAGAGCTCATTTTATGCCTTCTGGGTTTCTGCTGCTGGTGCAACAAGAGCAGAGGTGACTAATGGCCTCAGGGCTGCCGCACTCTTGGGGCAGATGAGCTGGTGGCACGTGTCCCCTCCTCCTGAACCCCAGCCTCTTGCCTTTGCCCGTGCCCATGACCATCTGTCAGCTGCTTCCCCGGGCGGGCTCCCAGCAAACACTTCACCAACTGGCTGTTGTTGTGAGGATGCGCTCATTTCCACAGCAACCCGCTCCCCCATCCCATGTCTGTATGGGCAGGCACAGACCAGAAAATTCCCTGTGGGAACTGAATTTCTGTCTTCCCTTCTAATGAAACCACATGTGTTTCAATGCAGTGATCTTTATTGGTTGCCAGCAATGTTTTCCTGTAAGGGATTGTGTCTCTGCCAAAGTCATGTATGAGCATGACACAAATTATCATCCTGCGTAAAGTTGTGTACTGCATTACACAACCCCTTGGAAGAAAAAAAAAAAAGAGCAACAGTTAAAGCAGCACTTATATTTATGAATGGTATTTCACGTCATTAGTTCCATTTAGGCTGTAATGCTTCTCTGACACAGATGCTTAATCTCCTCTTTATTTTCAAGAATGCCATTCTAATGTCGTCCAATAATTCTCATTTCAAATCTACCAGCACACCTTCCCCCAGCCCTTTGGCTAATCACTGGGTCAAAGATTTTTAATGAATTAGCTGAGCTTTCTTTAGTTATGTTTTGGTTGTGTTTTTTTGGGTGAAGTGGTGGGCTACAACAAGACTGGCTGCTGTGCAGAGGCAGAAGGGAAGCCATCCTGCAGGTTACAATAGCTGATGTATCTGCTCTAAAGGAAAAAAGCAGGACATGGCACAGTGTCTGAGCTGATTTGGATATTCACAAGTTTCAGTATGGTGGCTGGGCACCCCATTGAGCTCTTCTCTTTCTCTCCAGGAGTGCATCACTTTGCCTCTCTAGGAGGTGTCAGTCATCTGAAGCACCCTATTTTGGGCACTTCAGTAACCGGTGGATGATTCTTAATGGTTTCCATATTCCAATTTAATGGCAGCAGGATGGAACCAAATCTTTGCCATAGAAATAACCATTTTCTGATCTAACTTTTCAAGGATGCTCTTCATTTGGTCACGGAGGTCAGCGGCATGGTTACTGAAGAAAGATGCTTGTCAGTGTATTTAAATACCACTTCCCCCTTTTTTTTTTTCCTCCACAATTTGGAGGTTTTTTTGAGTAAAAGGTGTAAAAAGGCATCTGTATTTTGAATCTTTACCTATAAGTATTTATTAGTATTTACATGCCACTGCTAAATGTTTGCTTATACTCCTTTTAATATTTGAAATATTTGCAGTGGTTTTAGTGCTGATGTCAAAGATGACATTAATTAAATATAGAAAATTAATTTCAAAACATCTGAAATGCTTTTACTGATAATACACAGCACAACAGGCTGGCATCCTACATGTGATCAGCAAGGGAAAAAACACTAATGCTGTCAGGCAGGCATCTATATTTTTAAACCTAATGAAAAAGGTTTGCCTTTTAGTTATATTTTGGGCTGCTGATTATGATTATAACTTCATGGAAAATTAAAGAGATCAGCTTTATTCAGATCAAATGCACTGCTGCCTATTTGGCACTCAGAAACATTCCATGACAATTTTCATGAAAATAGCTTAGTGTTAGTAGATATGGTGAAGAGTATTGTTTCAGTGTGGTTTTACTCATTCTTTTCGCATTACTACATGTAGCAATTGACATTCATTTGTAGTACTTCAGCTGAGCTCTCTACATGCTGTACAACTATTAATATCTACTGCAGGGAGAAAGAAGGAGCAAAACCACAGGGCTCAGAATCTCTCTCAAAGCATCATTGCTTATTCAATATAGGGACAGCTGGCAGAACTTTTACTAAAACCAATAACAATCTATATATGTGTCTACAAACCTCAGTCGTGTGTATATGCTACCTTAGAAGTAGAAAAGCTGACATATTTCTAATCTGCAATGGGCAGTAGCTGGAGAGAAGACACAGACCAGGCAAATAAAAGCTCCATTCATCATTTAGTTCCCGAAGTACAAGGTGACTGTGCTAAACCATTAGAACAGACCGTGGCTAGACTAGCCTCCACACAGACTTCATCGCTTCTGCAGTGAAGGGTTCATCTGATTTCATTAGTGTCTTGCTCAGGATTTCCTGTTGTGCAGCAGAGAGAGGTGTTTGGCTTTTCTTTGTGTTCTTTATTCCTAGTGATGCTCCTCACTAATACCTCAGCATCCTACAGTAATGCTTTACATGTCCTCACTCCTGAGGCACTTAGCAAGTCAGGGAACAGCATACAGTGATGCAGAGCATTTCCACATCAGCTCCAGGAATTAATTCCCCAGCCAATGTTCCCAAGAAAATGTACATCTAAGTCAATATATTGGAGGATTGGATTCCTGAGAATGAGGCTGATGAAAAATGACATAACATAGAAGCCAAGGGTGTTTTATGCCTAGGCTGTTTCTAGTAAAATAATAGCATATGTCTGAAAATCCATGCCTTACAGATTTTTGGAGTCCAGCATCCCTGATTTAAGTGTATATTTGAGTCAGAGCCACAACCTCAAACTGCTTCCTACTTCTACAAGTTCAAATCTCAACTCTAGAGCAGAACCCAGGACCCAGCACATCCCTCATCCCTTAGCACAAACCTTTTACAGTTGAGCACTGACTAATCCTGTCCCACACTCACTCACTCTTTTGAGGCCAAAGAATCTTGCATCTTTTCTGCACCAGGGTGAGGAGCAGCTTCTGTGGAAAGGGGTTGGGGAAGCTTAGTGTATATGTCATTAGTTGGGGTGCTCTCCTGGATGAGGATACTTCACACGCCTCCTGTCATGCTGCTTCTGTCATGGTCAAATGATCTAATTGCTAGGCTTAGTCTCTAAGAGGGGTCAGAGATCACCATTGGCTCTGAGTATAGGTGGAGATGGACGCTGAGCCCTCTGCTGCGATCCTTGCTCTTAGTGAGTGCTAAAGCTAGGCCATGTGCTCCGCTTTGCTGTGGCCCTCAAGGTTACTGCTGTGTAGGATAACTCAGCCAACGCTGGTCATATATGTCAAATAACTCCACATACCAAAGGCACTTCACTACAGAAAATTTACATCTCAACTAAAATTTTAGATGTTATGTCTTTTCCAAAAGATTGGTTGTCAGCTCCCACCAGGGTCCTTGTCATACCTGGTTCCCTCTAGGCAGCAGCCTACAGGCCAAGTCAAGCCCCGAGCACTTGCCACTGACATGCTAACTTGTGCCTCAGGCGACGAGGACAAAGTACTGGAAGGAGATCTGTCAGGTCCTCACAGCAGGATGCACAGTGGTGCTGCGGGAGATACAGAGTGAAACAGAGTGAAATGGTTTTTTGTGTCATCTTTTATGGTAATGGAGTGCTCTTGTTTTTGTATTATCTGCATTGAGGAGACACTTGAAACCTAAAACGCAGGGTTGACAGCAGCTAGAAGAAATGGGTGAGCATGAGGGGGTGCACGTGTGCATCTGCATGGCTGCAGGGCACCGTCCTGGATGGAAACATGGCTGTACTCATGCTTCTCACCTCACCCTGCCAAGCTTTCTTTGTGGGGCTGCTGAGGAGACCCTCTGCTCATGCTTAGCGCTGACAGGGCAGGAGGTGGCATGAGGTCACCCTCGTTTTCTGGAGAGTGGGTCTTAGCGAAAGCATCCACTGTCTCTTGGCTCTCCGGGCAGGAACAACACCTGCAGTCCTCCAAGCATCTCCTGCCCTGCCTTCTCCACAGCCCACAGCCCACGTTGGAGAGGGGCTGTGGCTGGGCTGAGGCCCCAGCCCGGAGGGCGATGAGCACTGGAGGTATTTTCATCCAGTGACACTGCAGCTGCACATGGTTGATGTTTTGCAGCGATAGTTATTTTCAGCCACACTCCATTTGTAATATCTAGACTGCCAGACTCATCTCTCTAGGAACAGGATTCCTTCTGGAAATAGGCCACTGTGAAAATACCCACATGTCTATGAAAGGCACACCATTTCCTTCCTTTGGAAAGTTGCATTTTGTCACTAAAATGGGGGTGTGGGGTGTGTGGTGTGACCCTGACATCCTTGCAGGCAAGGCAGAGCTGAAAATCTTTAAGGCGAAAAGCTTAGATAAAAGGACACCATTGCTGATGTGTAGTCAAACGTGACAATCAGATCACAGTATTACATGCTATCTCCCAAAACAAAATTTAATGACTCTCATTGAAATTGAAAAAAACCAAACCAAAACCAACCCAATAATAAAAACAGCAGTCCAAAGCAAGCTAGATGGGCACAAGTGATATTAATTACTAATAGCTTCTTGGTGTCTGAGGAAACATTGTGCCACCCAAGCAGTCAATAAACTCTCTTTCAAACTAATATTAGCAATTAAAAAAAACAGCCTTTTTGTTTTTCGAATAAAAGCTACTCCAATGGAAATAATGTAAACTGCATGGGAAGGGTTTAATTAATATCCCTAAACACTATCTTCCCAGAGAGACAACAGAGCAGCAGGCATCTATATTAATTAATTGGGCAAAAATATCTGCGTAGTTAAATGGATGTAATTAAAAGTAATGTCTTGAGGTCTGCTTCTAAAATCCTTTTACTGCTTTAAAAATATTACCTGGGACAAGTTTTCCACTTGAAGAGACCAGTAGTTTGTTTGACCAAACTGTCTGAACAAAAACTTTCAGAAATTAGCTTGCTAACTCCCGTGGACTGAATTCTGTCAATAACAGGAAAACCTACCTTCAGATAGTTGTATTAACCAGAACCCACATACAGAAGAAAAATCAAGTGGACCTTTCTCCAGACTGAGGCTTATTTTGAGTGATACTGAAAGTGTTCATTTCAGCATGTAATTCCGGGCTTACAGGAGTACAAGAAAGCAAAGTAGTGAGAAAGCAGAGTTAGATCAGAGGTGGAGAAGAGTTAAAGACAAGAATAAAAAGTGAGGCAGGAGATAGGTATTCTAAAGTCTTGCAAGAGACAGAGAATTGCATTGAAAAATGTGAAACGTCCTGAGAAAGACAGTGGAGTCAGCATAAGACCGGCTGAAATGACCTGTGCACAACGTCCCTACTCTAGCCAGTAGAGAACTATGTCAGGAGACAAGACTCTCTTCCTATCAACCAGAAAGCTACTTTATTCCTCTTGGCTTCCTCAACTGTTTCCATCTCCATAAAAAGTCAAAAAGTTAAGAAACAGTTACAAGATTTGACAATAAGATGATAGTTAAAGGCCAGTTTTAGGATTATGATATTGTCTAAATCAAGTCAAACCAGCCCACAGACTTGAATGTTTTATCAGTGCTCCATCCATAAAGATACTGGCTTTTCTGGATAAAATTAATCTCTTTTGTCCCTTTCAGTTTTGTGCAAGCTGCATCCTGCTTTGTCACATTTGACTTCTGGTAAAGCACTACTGGCACACTGTTCCACCTCAAAATGCTGCTTGCAGTTCAAGCTTTTTTCCCTATGGAGTGACATAAACTCTCCATCAGGTGAAATATGGACTCCTCCAGATTGAGACAGAAGCTAGCAGTTCTGGTGACATTTCTGATTTTTAGATGGTGGAGCTGGACATGAAGGAAGACCTCATGTGTTCTCACTCAGTGCCACTGGCACGTGGTACTGATGCTTTAAAGGCTGTACATAAGGTTTCTTGCCCTGCCTCTAGAACATCTGGGAATACTGACACCCGTCCCCTCCTCTCCTGCATTTTTCCCTTCTCCTCCTCCTATTCCAAAAAAACCCAAACCCCAAACCCCAACCCAACTTACCATTACATCCATAAAGAAATGCAGTAGCAGGTGTCAGTTCCTGAAGTCTCTGTCTAAAATGTGAGAATTAGGGTGAATGCTACATTACCGCTCAGTAGCATTTCATTCTGGAGTTTTTTAGGCTACAAGCTTCAAATAGTTCTCTGCAAGGAGGTGCACAGGTATAAGGACTCCAATGATACTACTCTGGACAACAGTGCTTGCTGCTATTCTTTCTCCTCACTGGAAGCAATAAATTCCCTGAGAGCAAAAATGTTGATCTGAGCTGAATTTGTTGTGCTCTATTACAGTTCTAATGGCTAATGCTATGGCTGTAGGCACTATGATTTTGCACAGCTGAGATAGATACCTTCTAGGTGGATGCCAAATCTTGTCTTTATACAAAGCTTCATTGCTGGTGTCAGAAAATACTAACATAGCCATTGCTTCAGCTACTGTATGCACTCAAAGTGAATTTTTCCTTTGAGGGTCTGTGAGCTGGAACATGAACCAACACAGGGTACCCTGCATGTTCTAGTCACCCACCTGCTGTGAAATACTGCCAGCTCATGACAACTGCTTGCAGAATCTTGTTTAGAGATTCTCTACAAACAAAAAAGATGGATATTATCATTTACAGTTTCTTTTGCCTAGCCAAGAGGTGCTCTAATAGAATATAGAAATATTCTCATGTTTTCCTTGGAAGTCTTATTACTCTTCTGTGAAAAAAATCTCTTCCTGCTCACTGGCAAACTGGGTCACCACTTCCTTTTCCATTGCTGTCCACATTTGGATGTCAAACTAGTGATTCAGCTTCTCAGTTGGCTCAGATACCTGTATAGGGAGTTTTATGGTTTGAACTCTGTTGACCAAGGAAAAATGGTGAAATTTGCAAAGTCAAATACTCTGTTCAGCTTGCAGAAATTTAATTTGGCTCCCACAGGTTTTCAAAATAAGGAGGGGGAAAAAAAAAAAAGGAATAGCTGCTTCTTACGAACAGCCTGCATTCTCTATGTCCAATGAGTCATAGGGCGCACTGAGAAACATGGCAGGCAATTAAGTAAGACCAAATCACCATATGTATGTACGTGGCAGTGAGATGACAATTCCACTTCCTCCACAGTTCCAGAATTTCTTAATGTCTGAATATAATTTTGCAAATTTAAGGGTCATTTTTCAACAATCTTTGTGTGTTATACATGTAGTTTCATGTTACTGAGAAGTAAAGAGTAATATTCTTTGAATCCTTTGTAGTTCAATTTTTCCTTTTTTCTGTGAAACAGGATGAGCTGAAGCATAGCACTGTTAGGTGTTATGGAACATTTAACACTGAAATGGAAACTAATAAGAAATAATTTTGTGAAGTCTTGCAATCATTACATGCATTAGATACACAAACTTACAGAAAAGTTTGAGTTAAAATAACTGTTAGAATAAATGAGTCTGTAAGTCAGCATTTAAACAAATGAAATATGCTGAAGTACTTTCAAATAAAGGACCAATGGGAACGCTAGTGAAGCCACTGTTTCGGAGACCTGGATGGAAATCTCTTTATGAATTGTTGGATAACATACCAGCTGGATCTCTGAGAGGGGGTTACAGGACACTTTTTTGGTCTGGATAAATTAATCTGGTGCTTTATAAAATTATAAGAATTGGTTTCTTAGTTAATTTTAATATTTCATCACACCTATAGATTAATATTTGTATAATTTTTAATGTGGCAATTTTAATTATTAAAAAATTAGAAAACTAGATGGAATTACAAAACAGCAACAGATTACTTAATTAACTTTTGTCTACTGGGATAAATAGAACATACCACAGAATATATCAAAGCAGACACGAATGAGACACTATACATCCATTAGTATGCAGAAGGTTTTCTCTTCAGATATCTGTTCTTATCAGACATAAGCATATGCCTGTCAATCTTATTAAATAAACCCAGCAACTCATCATGTTATAATCCATAGCATATAACATCATGGCAAAAATCAAAAGTACACTATGACGCTCCCCATAGACCAGTGAAATCTTCCACCAGATTACGAGAGCTGGTGATCAAAGGATGAAAAAAATAATTGCTATTATTTTATGAAGGAGTATGAAATTTAAGTTAGTTTGCAAATACTAATAAACATCCTTCAGCTGTGCAAGAGGGCTTTAAAACAAAAGTAATCAAAATATGGGATTTTAAAATTGTTGTGTTTGTCTAATCATGTTACAAACATTCTGAGAGTTCCATTGAATGACATGTATTACATACATGGGTAAAAACACGAAAAATGTGAGTGAATCAGCCAAAGTGCAGATCTGTAAACCCATAATAATATAAATCTTCTTTACTTATATGAAATATCCCTTGAATTTATTGCAGTACTGTGTAGATTTTTGAAAATTTCTCAGTATAATTTGCCAAGATATGCTCTGAAATAAAAATTATTTCAAACAGGATTCCATCATGCTCCAAATGGAAGCTCTACAATTGCTTCATTTGGCCAATGAACCCTAGCTGATGACTTCCAAGATTCCTAGAAAAACTAATACGTGTCTAAATGATGTGTACTGATACCTTTTTATTTAATAAAAATGAGTGTCACCACATATATATGTGCATACATTTGGTTATTGCTATCGGAATTTACAGCCTGCAATTTAATCCCATTCTATCAGAAACAGGGCTCAGCAGACCCAGACAAATTGAAATGAATACTTGCCACAGGCTTTTCACCAGGCTTCAAGACAACGTGTTTGTTAGTACCTTCAGATTAATACCAGTTAGGTTTTGAGCAGTTTCAATCTCACGCTAGATGATTTAAAACAGATGAAAATAAAAGTGTGTTACACAAAATAAAAGAATACAGAAAATACAGTATGGTATTATTTACTGAACAAAATAACAAGTAAAAATCATGTTTGTTTTTTTTTTTTTTTAAACAGTATTAAGTAATCAAATTTAGACCATACAAGCGTCAACAAGAAATGTAAATAACTGTACTATTGAGGTGGTATCTACAACTTTTTTTAACTGCTTGAGATACGGAACTGCAAATGTTGTATACCTCACTTTAAAATTATTCAAGTGCCTTACACAGCATGTAAAAAATTTGATAGTCAATGACTACAGTGAAATGTACATACAATACCTGAATTTAAAATTTTAATAGCTTAGACCCAGATCATCAAAGTATTTAGGTTCCCACTCCTCATGGAAGATCTGGGTCTCAGTGTATATTAATCCCTCCCATGAAAGGCATAACTGTTTTTGATGGTGTGAATTTATAGTCTTGTCTTTCCCTATAGAGGGAGGGAAAGGGTCGATATTAAAGAAAGAGTGGTTCTGATAGGCAGAAAGGATATGGCACTGCAACTACATGAACCACCTTCCCTATACAACATAAAAATATTCTAATATTAAGGATTATTTTACAACTCAGTGGAAATATGCAGTAATGCAATCCATTTCCTTTGTCTGGATGACAAAAATGCAGTCTTAACAGTCACAAGAGCCCGCCTTGTGTTAGCTATAAAAAAAAATATATTTTTATATATATTTATGCAACTACTATGTGCATTAAACAAAATCACTGTATGAATCAGCAGGGTTCAATAACACTTGTATCTGAATCTCTGGAAGGGGTGCATTGAAGTCTGGTGCTTCTCAGTGAGGACTCACAATGAAATGGCAAAGGATAGAAACCCATTTGTTTAAAATCTTGTTTCTCATATCACGTTGCCTAAGAAATGGTCCATAAGATCTCTGGCAGCTAAAAGGATCTGTTGCCTTTACTTCAGCCTACTGCTCAGAAATGAAAGATAACCCTCGAAACAAACCTGATTATTAATTTTTAGTGAACATCGAAACTGAAAATCAGCCCAATGTCATTGTGAACTCCCATGAAATAAAATAATTTCATCATTGTGAAAATTCTCTGCTGTCCTCATTTCTTACCAATTTGTGTATCATGAGTTGTTTAGAAGGACAGTAATCAGCAATGTGCAAGAAACATTGCACTACTCCTGGAAAGCATATACGTCGTGACTCACTCAGGTGGGTAGGTTAATTTAGAATTGAAAAGTGAATGTATTTCATCCACTATTCTGCTTGTAGAAGTACTGGAAAATTCCTTTCTTTTCTTCTTTACCTGCATCGAGATACTTTTCTCAATCACCTGTGAACACTGATCAGTGCTCTTTGCACTGAAAGGGTACAGATTTGTCACTCAGTCTTTGAGATACCAGAGAAGAACACTTGAAGCAAAGGGTAATACCCTTGTGCACCAAAGCTTTATTATATTTTTGATTTCTGTGCATCCCCATACCTAAAGCCAATAACATGGCACTTGTGCCATAGTTCTGATACCGTAGGTGTCCACTGACAAGTGTTCTGCACGAACCATTGTGTCTCAGTCCACTAACAAAAACTACTGCGCAGTGGTAATCTGGTATCTTAGATAGTTTTTCTTCTTGGACAAAGCTTATCCAAAATCTTCTTCCTATCAGGCTACAGCAGCTTAGGGCTCCTTTTCTTTAAAGAGAGGCAAAGTAAATGTCTTACACCTGTAGACCAGTACTGGTGTTCTGTCCTAGAAACTTTAGCACTGCTCTGATACAATGAACGCTTCTTTTTCTCCAACTGGTTCCACTTCAGCATAGGCAGGATGTCCAGATCCTCTTCTGAATTTCATTGCTGGCCATCTGCTTGGACGTCGCTGTAACAGCAACAACAAGAAATTAAACTTTCAGAACATGAAGGGTACAACAAGAAATTAATAATAAAGAAGTTTAACAATGCCCTGTAACGTTGGTGTCTCTCTCATGTTAAACCCACTCTGTGTAGTTGTTACAGGAATGGAGAAGCACAGTTTAGTAGCAAAAGTCAGAGGAATTAATCCCTTTTTCTAGATTTGTGAGTGATGGCTGTTATCAAAGAACTAAATAATTGCCACTAGTCCTAGCAATGAAGATGATGAAGTAACTCCTGTCTAAAACTGTTGATCAGTGGATTTTGTCATATAAAGACCTGGTGATCCACCACCCCCTAAAGGATCTGTCCGCTACTCTTTCTTCCTAGTTCTGCATAGGAATTTGCCAACATATTCTACTGTATGGGAGAATGTGTAGCAGAGTTCACAGAAACTGTACTTCTAAAAATTGTTTTGAACAAAATTCTGGCATACTTATGCAAGACTGTCAAAATAATGACTTTCAAGTGACATCATTCCTACTTGAGTAGTTTACTTTGATGGTTCAAATAGAAGCAACCTTTTCATTTAAACTCTTATGACCTTTGGGTAGAAGGGTCTTGAGAGGTCCTAAGCCATTTTCATGGATCTTTGGTGTCTGCTTTAAAAACAGCTAATAAACAGAGAAAACAAATACATCTTCTGTAGGAAAGACAAAACAATGCCTGTATGATTGTGATGCCTCTGGGAAGGAGAAGTGCTTTAAAAATCCTGTATTTTCAAATTAATTAATGTCTGTGAAGGCTCAGACTTTGGGTGACCAAGCTGAGATTCTGTCAAAGGGAACAGTTTTCAGGAAAGTAAGGAAACACTTTCTTAAAGTCAGTTAGCCGAAAAAGCTCTCCTAAAATGATTATTCCCTATTGAAAATTTTATCTGCCAAATATGCTGATACATATTTCTTTTTCTTTACTGACAACAGTTACAATCTGCTTGGAAGGAGGGCTGGAAGATATAGTAACCTATATAGAAACATTGCAGGAAAATGAGAGGAGAAACAATGCAGATAAGTTACAGCCTATATTGTCATTGACAGTTCAAAATCTAAACAATTTTACTTTATGATCTTTCTTCTGAAAATAAACATTGCATTTGATTTTATATATATAATTCTATATATATAATATAAAAAATATAATATGTATATAAA
>VYZM01013189.1:44056-80039 GCA_013398915.1 Dromas ardeola
ACAGCCGTGACATTGTGCTGGGACTCAGTGCTGTTGGGCAGCAGCCACTAAAGAAGTCTTGGGGGACCACTGAATCTTGTTACCAACAAACCACACAGCTGTCTGCAGGCACAGCGCAAAGTTGTCCTCAGTGATCACTGTTAGGAAGATACAATATAAAAGCAACTGATTTCTTTTTCTCCAATTGCAGGATCAGGTTACTTTTGAGGCATCCAGAGTTAAATTCTATTTGGCAGGTAATTTAAAGTCCCAGGCCTTTCAATGCAACACCTTCCTACCAAGTAGGCAGAACCAGAAGGCAGAACACTGTCTGTCCTCTTTAATGGAAGTCTTTTCCTAATAAGAAAACTTAGTCTATTCAAACTTTGGAGACTTTTTTATACCTAAGCTTGATTCAGCATGGTTTCAAAATTAAGAAGGACAGTTTGGTTACTGCTAAAGAAAAAGGATCATATTATGTTCTCAGACTCACTAAAGCAAATCAAGAATAATTCAATTAAATGTAAAAGACTTGTCCCAGATTTACACTGGTATAAATGAGCAAAGAATTTGACCGAGAAGTCTCTAATGGAAAGAGAAAATAAAAAAACATTGGAAAACTAGTAGGAAAAAATAATTAGAAACAGTCTCAAATGGCAGCATATAAGGATGAGCTGACTTTTAATCTATTAAATTGCTCCCTAATTTCATTTTAATATGTACCTCTAATTAGTTACTACTTCCTTGCTACTTTGCTGTTAGAAACTGTATCTACCATTTTGGGCTACTCTTTTTAATTGACCTTTCCAGATGATGAAATACGGAACAGGTGTGTATCAGTTCTAATGATACAATGCCATACAGCATAAACATCAGCTGTTGTTCCAGAAATAAACCAACAGATTCAAAAGTCATCTCCAAATGTTACAATTGCAGCTTTCTGTGGTTTCTCTTCATGCCTGAGGTGAGATTTTCCATTCCTACCAACAGTTTGTTTAATTTCAACTTCTTTGTGTACATGTGGGTAACGCAAGTGGTTGCCAGTCTTAAAAGTGAGCACTGACAAGCTATCAATTCATTGACTTGTGTATTGACCCCCAAAAAGTTGTAGAGACGTTACAGTTTTAATTGATAAAAGCAAAAGTAACTTAATTGATATCAGGAGATACAAAGCTCCTTGAGTTACTGAAGCAGCTCAGGAAATGCCTAATACATTCTTCCCTTTTATTCTCTGTGAAGCAGAGTAATAAGAAGATTAAAAAAAACCTACTTCACCCCCCCAAAAAAAACCCCAAAACAACTTCTCTTCAAATCCCAAACAACAACAAAAAAATCAGTGAGAAAGCAAGCTGAGTATTAACTAATTCCTTAGTTTTGTCATCCAATTTAACAGGAAAAAATATGCTTCTTTCTCTGGAATTGTAACTCTTAGAGGAAATCCTCTGATCTGTGGCTGGAGAGTTGTAACTCCTGCTTCCTTTCAGTGTATTACAAAACAGGAAAGCAGGACTAGGATTCTTCTCATAAGACTGAAGTTTCCTTGGGTTTGTTATTTTAAGCAAATAAAGATGAGGGAAAAGTTCTTGTGACTTTACATGACCAGGATGCAGAAGATGCATGTCAGGATGCAGAAAATACATGTCAGGATGCAGAAGAATAATTTATGATACACGTTAAAAAGAAGTTAGTTCCTATTGAAGACCAGTAAGATAAAATGTAAGAAACTAGCAGTTGGATAATCTATGGAAAGTGAAATCTACCTTTCATGTGTCTTACATTACGCCTGTCTACACCGCTGTTGTTGGCTGTGCAATATATTTGACTTCCTACAGCAATACTGAGGCTAGAATAAGTGTCTTTACGTAAATCTTGCAGTAGAGGCAGAATGGATACGATTTGTCTTGTTTCTGAGAAAAAAAAAAAAGCGGGGATTCAACCCATTTTTACTAAAGGTTGAAGACGGGAGTATCTTCTCACTGTTGTTGCACAGACAGGTCTCCAAGTGTATTCTCATTGTTGACCAGTTTCTTCTTTTGACATCTTTCTACATGAGGGAATTTTGAGCCCCATAGGGTCTCTTTTATCCTCCAAAATGGTATGATGTCATTAAGACAACAAAAAGGTTTGATACATATCTGAGTGCACTTAATTGAATATTGTCTAAATAAAATTCAGTTGGTATGATTTGAACATGGTTTCCAGTGCTACAGTATATGATGTTTTGAGGTTTTGAGGTTGCTAGCTTTAGACCATCTTATTTCCTACTGAACATAAATTTTTTAAGCAAAAGAGAAAAAAGTGGCTAAAGTTGAAAACTACAGGAGTTTCAGATAGATTAGCGCTTTCTGTATGTGTTTGACTACATTGGAATTTTACAAAGAAATTTCTAGAAAACTTGATCATACTTAAAGGGAGGAAAGGGAAAAGGACCCATCAGTTTTTATGTTAACTCTGTTAATTGTCCAGAGATCAATGAAAATGAAGCCATTTATTTTTTGCTGTCAGCAAGGCTCCTGCCTATTATGAGCCACCAGATCACCAATGATGCAACTATAAAATAAGAACAGAACAGTCTGCTACAATTTAGTAAGGAGGTAAAATTCAGTAAGAATTATGTATTTCTACACTGACTTACAGACTAGAAACCAGTGTCTCAAATTAATGTTATCTTGAAAACAAAGGAACCGATCAATTCAGACTTCCAGTGAAGAAGCTGGTATAAAATCAATTCAAGATTGTTTAATGTATTTTAAAAATATTTTGAAAAGAATAAATGGAGTACATGTAAACAAGAAATGAAATCTACTTCGTACATGACATAGGAAAATAAATTGTAAGGGATAAGCAATATACAAGATCAATTACAGGAGGACAGGCAGCTGTATAAAGTTGTATTGAAATATTGGTATTTGAAGTTTGATGGCCTGCTCCTGAGAGATTCTGGTGCTGGCATTATACACTATCTCTAAAATTTATGCCAGTTAACACTTTGCACCCGAGGCGGTAATTCAGTAAGAGCAATTGTCTCGTCAATGCTAATAAATATCTAAAGAGCGGGTGTCAAGAGGATGGAGCCAGACTCTTTTCAGTCGTGCCCAGCTAGAGGACAAGGGGCAACGGGCACAAACTGGAACTCAGAAAATTCCATCTGAGCATAAATAGAAACTTCTTTACTTTGAGGGCAACAGAGCACTGGAACAGGCTGCCCAGGGAGGCTGTTGAGTCTCCTTCTCTGGAGATATTCAAAACCAGCCTGAATGCATTCTGGGTGAACCTGCTTTGGTAGAGGGGTTGGACTAGATGATCTCCGAAGGTCCCTTCCAACCCCTACCATTCTGTGATTGTAATAATGTATATTTTGTTAGCTGCAGTAATTCTAAGCTTTTACACCTCCTTTCATATATTTGCATGAAGACAAGGTTCTATCAGTAATGGACAGAAGGAACTTGGTAACATGTATTACATATTTGATATTACATCCTATCCTCTACTATCCCCATCCCATCCTTATCCTATCCTTCATTCAGTACAGAAAAATGGAATGAGCATGATTCTGTACAAAACTCCAATCTCAGAAAAGCAACGAAGGGAAAAATCTGCCCCTCTGTCATCTCCCCAACCCTGCCACATGTACATTTTGTTCTGAAAATTTTCTAAAAGATTATCAAAAGTTCCTTTGTATATTTCAACCAGCATAAAATCCCAGAGTGCTTGTGCATGGATCAAATCTTCATTCCTATTCAGGAGTAAACTTGGACAGCAGACTTCACCAACACACATGCAGATTCTCTTTCCAAACTGAGTTTATGTGAGTATAAATACTTGAATTAGTATGAGAAGGTCAACCTTTCAAAGTCTTGAAAGACTCTCTAGAGCTCCCCAGCAAATTTGATTTCTCACTTGTCATCGTTTCAGCTGGGATAGAGTTGACTTTCTTACTGGCAGCTGGTATAGTGCTATGTTTTGGATTTGGGAATAGTGTTGATAGCGCACTGGTGTTTTTGGTTGTTGCTGACAGTGCACAAAAAGTCAGGAAGAGACACAGCTGGGACAGCTGACCCCAACTGACCAAAGGGATATTCCATACCATATGACGTCATGCTTAGTATATAAAGCCGGAGGAAGAAGGAGGAAGTGGGAGACATTTGTAATGATGGCATTTTGTCTTCCCAAGAAACCATTATGTGTAATGGAGCCCTGCTTCCCTGGAGATGGCTGAACACCTGCCTGCCGATGGGAAGTAGCAAATTAATTCCTTGTTTGCTTTGCTTGCGTGGATTTGCTTTACTTATTAAATTGTCTTTATCTCAACCCACGAGTTTTCTCACTTTTACTCTTCCGATTCTCTTCCCCATCCCAACTGGGCGATGGGGGGGAAATGAGTGAGCAGCTGTGTGGTGCTTGGTTGCTGGCTAGGGTTAAACCATGACACCACTAAACTACACAAAAGCTGAAGTTACTGAATACGTTTTAAGGCTGAATGCTCTGGTGCAGCTTTTTCTTCTCTATCTATTGATTATTTTCCTGTATTTCAAATCTTTCAAACATTCAGAGGACTGTTTCATTGTTTCTACTGAAGGCTTCATCTTACATTTCCTTTGATGTCAATTTCTTTGTCTAATTCAGGGGCATAAAGACATTTCAATCTATTTAAAAACTATTTAACTCTCTTAACTGGAAATATGTAAATACAGAGCTATCCAAATTCCAGATAAATTGTCAAAACCCCAGAAACAATTGTAATGACCTACTCAAATGGATTAAGAAAAGGGGAAAAAAGTATAGTAAGGTCTATTACTAAATGACCGTATGTTAACCTGATACTATCAAGTCCCATTAGTCTAAGTACACTCTTTCACTGCTAATCTATCTGGGTATCCAAGCCTTCTGCTTTCTCATGACACGGAAAGATCTTTCTGTTACCAATTACCGTACCCATAACATATGTTTATGTGCTCAAAGTTACCTGAAATATTATTTAGGCAGTTATAATTTGTGCATCAGTCTTTAGTCTCTCCTAGAAATACCCAATTTATTTGGCAAATCACATTCAGAAATGGTCGAGGCTTCAAATATCTGAAACTATACTTCTGATATGCATTTCCAGGAATAAGAAAAGATCAATTGCCTGACACCATCTTAATTTAATATTTTGAAGAAGCTGTTCTGAAATAAAGATTGCTAGAGACTTAAAATGCAGTCGGATCATTTACCGGCTTCATTTATTTTTCTTTTTGATAGAAGAGCTTGTTTAAACTATCTCTTTGTGATTTAAACCACTTCTTGTTATAACAGTGTTTCTGCAGTCTTAGGTTGATCTAAGTAGCTGGCTGCTGATGGACGAGAAACAGAATGCCTCCTTCCTCCCCACCTTTGACTTTTATTGTCAGTGTTGATTATTTATTTTAGTGCTTCTCCCTTGTGGCCCATTTAGGTTTCCTTTGCCGAGCTGCTGGTTCCTGCTGAGCTGGGTAAGCTTTGGAAAAAATAACTTTACCATCAGTACAAGGCAATGACAGTGAGATCAATGACAATACCCCAAATGCCAGGACGCTGCAGGAATTTGAAAGAAGAGAAGAATAATACTTATTCTCTTCTTTTTAATCATCATCTTCATGAAACACAATTCAGCTGAAACTTCTGGACAAAAACAAATTGATGACCATGTCAAGCCTTCTTCAAACTAAAAGTAAAATTGCCTGTAAAATGTATACATAATGAAAACAATGGGCCATATCCCAGAAGAAATCAGCAGAGTTGTGTGAGCTTCATCACCTGTCTAAGCCAGCTGAGGATCTGATTTTTTTTTTTAAAAAATTCCTTCTTTCTTTTTTACTCTGTCTCCCATTTACTTCTTATTTGTTTGAAGACGTACACTGCATCTGTGACATTAATACAGAAACCTGGAAATGGTGCACTGACAACAGGGCTGGCTGTTAAATGATGGCTCTATTTGTGTTGTGTTGCTATGAGCAAAGATGTATAACAGTAAGCCAGAAATGCCCATTAATTCCCTGAGCTCTGAAACACCAAGAACTGTCTCCGGCTTTTTTGACTATTTTCTCTTTCTATTTCCTTCCTCTAAGGAGACAGGGGAGGAGAAGAAGGTCAAAATCTGAAGAAAATCTACTGCTAGATTGCTAGATCTGAATGTTTCCAGATACTGCAACAATGAATGTTTCCAGATACTGCAACACAATCCACTATACAGCTCAATTGCTAGAAAAAATACCGAACAATTACTGCTTTCTCAGACCACCCCGGGTAGGGCTCAGGATTCGGGAACCATCCTCAGTCCACGCTAATAATCTGCATGCCATCAGATTATGGTGAGGCTGACAGAGCTAAATGACAGGAATGCAAACCCTTCCATGCCGGTTGGTCTCTATGCTAGAAAACAGTCCCAGGCTTATTTAATTTACTAGTAAAGACATAATTCAAGTTAAATCAGGAAGAGTCGAGGTGCATCCCCCAGGCTCTGATCATGCACTATTAGTTTATTTGCTGAAGATCTGCAGCTGCTCATTCCTTCCTCCCTCTCTTTCTCCCCAAGGTCACCTCCTGGCGCCATAGGACTGGTTAGACACTCTGTGTGGTCATTTGAAAAAAGCAGATTTGTGAAATTATCCAGCTTAATATCCAAAATGAAGTAAAACAAACAACTAAAAAGGACATAGCTATGTGCATGTGTGTGTGAGAGTGTACATGCATGTTTCTAAGCAGCTGAATCAGGCCAATAAAGCTCTGGAAAACCTCCAGAAAGGGTGGGAACATGAAGGCAAAGGCTATGACCTATAAAATGGGATCTTAACTCAGAAAAATGATAACTTGTAATCACAAAAACCCACACTTCTCTTCAGCGTGTGACATATTAACTACTATTAAGACACACACAGTCGCTATGAAGAAATACACAGGCTCTGAATTCGCTCATATCCCTGCAGCTGCAGAGTCTACGTGTGTTAGTAAGTTGGATTTGGTTTTGTACCTGTAAGCTGCATACAAGAGAAAGGCTCTTTGCCTGAGGTTAAGACGGTCCCAACTTGCAGTGTTAGTTTAGACTCCTTAAATTCTCCTACCCGCAGAGAACTGCCACAGAAAAATTTTATTCTGCGGTTGTCGAGCCTTACATAAGCACGTTTGGCAACAGTATCTCTGTGTCCAGCTGGGAAAAGACATCATGACGTCTGACACCCTGCCTTCATATTGGCCAGCAATTCCTCTGCTGTCTTCTCAGCTGTGGCCAGATCATGTTGCCTTTGTTCCCCAAAGCCAGAGCACTGGGATGACAGCTGAGGTAAATTTCAAAGATTAAAAGGACTTTGGACCAATATGTAAATAAGAAAGATAAGAAAACAGAAGAAAGCACGCACATGAAAACTTACTGGGTCATGTGCAACCCTTCTGTCCACAGATAACTGTGTGCAAACAAGCAAAGACATCTGAGTAAAAGGCAGTCTGCCTTATGCTCTGCTTTTCGATTTGCTAAACGTTCCCTGGACATTAATCGCTTTCAGTGCCAAAGTTCACACACAAATGCAAGACAATGAAGGATAAAAATATAAGAAAAATACAACATGAAGAAAAAGAAGGGAAGAAGTAAAATCTGAAATACTACTAAACCTGGTATTTTGCCCACAACTCAATGAAATTTGAGCAAATCCATCTGACTCAGTTAGGAATTCCTTTACTCCTGTTTCCATTCCGCTCCAGATACCTGTATCACTTTTTCTATGATCTATATCACAGGCATTGCAATCCACCACAATTGGGATATCATGCTTGGCTTCTTGGCCACCAAACCGCAAATCCTGATTGCAAATATACTACATAAGTTACTGAATAAATTAATTACTTTTAAATTGTGGTATAGCTAGTGTGTAACTATATGTGTTACAGTTAGACTTCCGACAAGCTTCTGCTTCGTTGAAAAAGACATGAAGAGCGCTATTTGACATGTATGTTGCTTTTAAACAATCAGTGCAAATAAGTTCAAAGTATACTCAAGAGATTCCTCAAGGTAAGAGTAGTATGTAACTTGATTCAAAAGGGGAAATTATTTGCAACAAAATCAAATTCAAGGGAGAGAAAATACCACAGGGCTAACCATAAATAAATAAAAGACCAAAGCATACAACACCTCTTCTGTCAATCTGCAAGATAATCTTCAATCAACATTTACACTCAGCTTTTAGAAATAGCCTGCATTCATTGGAACTTTGACTGGAACCCCCTTAACTTTAAAAGTTGATAATTCATCCTGTCTTTAGGTCACCAGAGAAGTGTCCAACTTAAACAATGAAACACATGTTGAATAGTGTGGGGGCTGGAAGAAATAGGAAAACATTGCATTTTGATTTGAATCTTCCACACACTTAACAAAAACAGTAACTTTTTTTGAAGAAGTATTGAACTCTTTGGATGGTTTCTTTTAAAATCATACAGTATCGTGGGCAAATTGAATAGCACTGGCATTCAAGAATTCTCAAGCCGTTTGTTCAAAATAGCTATTTTTGTTCCAGGTGGGGCTGCACATATGCATTGTGCTCGACAGCTATGAACAAAACCACTAGAGGAAACATTTTCTTCAGGCTTTAGGGGTAAAAAAAAAAATCACAGAATAATATTACTCTGTTCTAAAACAATAGTTGCTTTTGGAATAAACGGCATTTTTCTTGGCTTTTGTGTATTGCTTATTTAAACTAAGTAATGCATTCAGGATATCATTTAATGGTGCTCAGAGGTGTCACAAGGGATTGCATTTATCACTGCAAAGTTAAACAATGCAGTCAAAATGTGGGTGTATTTATCCTTATTTGGGGGAGGTCACTGAGAAAAGGGACTGCATAACAAATATGAGGGGCATGATGAGTAGGATTCGAGATGAGCTTTGTGAAAACCTGCGTGAGGTGGTAAGTGAATATTGGGTGATATATGCACAAGGGAGAAAGAGTCTTAAGGTCTCAGACACAGGATCAGCTTATTATACTTTTCTGTATTCAGTAACCATTCATGACTATAAACCAAATGAACTCAAAATTTCTTACATAGCCCTTAACCTAAAAAACTAACAGAATCTGACTGAAAATGATGCTTTACCTCCAAAATCATCACAGCATCCTAGAATCTTGGATGTAAAAAGAAGTTTCTCTGTCAGTCATGTTACAGTTTTGAACGTATGCTTTGTTTAATGTCAGTATAAAACCTCTATGAAGTAGCTTCTTTAAAAGTAAATATAAATGGGGCAGGTCCCTGTTCTTTATTTTCCCCAGCCTTAGATTTATATTAATTACCGATGATAGAGAAGCGAATGCAGATCCTAATTTGGCTAGAAGACTTGATGGCAGACTACAGTGTACTAGTAATTTTTTTAGACAACTGCATGAAGGAGCTGCCTGTCCACCTGTCACATCTTGTTTTGACTGTGCAACTTGCTTCGTTAATCAAGAGACTCGTACAAAAAAATATTATTTTCTGAAATATTTATGTGCTTGTTCTAATTTCATGACCAAGCCCATGGCAATCCTCTTGAGCTCTTTCCCCAGAATGGTAACATCAGATCCACATTTCATTCATTTCCCATAAATAATGCAGCTTGTCTGCTGTGGTGTATGAGGTACCATGTTATCTGTAACAGCTTACTCAGAAATATTTTTCAATTGCACCAATACGATAAGGAATGCTTTTTTGTAACGGTGACTTATTTATACCAGTCAGGCCTCATTATTTTTTTGCACTTCAGTTTCAAAATGCAAGTCTGAGAAGATACATTCTCCTCTGTATTGGAAACATCCACATCCTATAGATCAGATGAACAGAAGAATAATATATTCTACTCTTTATTTCTGGAATTGGTCAAACTATTTTTTTGTTTCCTTTGGAAATTAAATGATTAAACTCCTTACAAACAATTTCATTTGTGGAATGAAATTCTGTTCTTCTATGCTTATGATACCAAAAATGGCTTTAAAGTTTTGGTATTTATGGAAATGTTCTGAAATACAGAGGAATCCCTTTCTCCACCCCTTGTGGTTTTACCACTACATCAGTGGTTTTACCGCATACAGGGAAAGGCCACTGCTTTATGGCTAGAACGTTTTATAATTCCTAAATAGCTGATTCTTCAGAAGTATCACAATTTCCCTAGTACTCAAAAGAGGATGTAGTTTATACCACATTTTGCATAAATTTGATTTTGACTGATTTACTTCCTCCTGTCCTTATTTGATTATTTCTCCTTTATTTTAAATAGAAAGATTGTTTTTCTATAAGCTTCATTGCTTGCTAAAAGACATTTTAGCTTTGACTGCATAGACTGATTAATGCCACATAAAGATTAAATTCAGTGGAATGGGTTTAACGAAACTAATTAAGGCACCACTGTTTGCATGATGAGTATGATATCAATGAATGAAATAAATTAACATGCCATCGCTACACTGAGAACAAAAATAAATAAATAAATGTGTGTTTTAATTTGGTATTCTTCTCTCCTTCTTAAAAAAGGTGTTGCCATTTACTTAGCCTTTTCAGTCACATCATAACAGATATGAAGCTTGTTTTTATTAGAGTGAAATAATAGCAATTCAATCTGTGTGTGAAAAAAAGAAAGGGACAAATCATTCTGTTTTGTACAAGGACTTCAGTGGAGTTTTTTTCGTCTACATCAATACAGCAATGGCTTGAAATGTCGTGTAGACATGAAAGGCAACTATTGATTTTATTACGTGGATGCTGTTCCCTGATGGTTAACACAGTTACATCGCTTGAGCCTGGAATACTGATAAACAATTCATTTTGATTTCTGTCACTACTATTGCATCTAAGCAGTATATTTATTATAATATGATTTTAAAGATGAATCATTCTGTTCATGTTCATGTCTCACTTCAATTCACACTGCTGTCACTAAGAATGAATATCTATATCTTCCTGGTCCGGGCTTTTACCTAAGCAATTCCTAGGTACGTCCCTAGTGACGCTTCCAGTGGTTCTGCATCTTCACTGTTGTCCCTTAGAAAGTGTCCAGGATCTTAAAAGTAAGGGAGTACTGCAGGTTGGGGTTATGAACAATCAGCATCTTCATTCATGTTTGGCAACTCTATACTTGTCATAAGGTAGAGGAACATTGCTGAGTTGAAAAAAGTACAAGTGTAGATTTTTTTTTTGTAGTAGAATCAAACACCTATGGAAAATGTTCCTTTCCTATATTGTCACGTACAGTGGAGTTGAGCTGACTAAATGTCAGCATCTGCAATGTAGATGTCTGCACCTGAGGTAGCTATCTATATTTGAGGGAGAAAAATGGTAATTTATCTAATCCTAGAGGAGATGTCTCAAATAGGTCAGATGAACCATGGTCTTAAGGAGTTTGTTTCTCTCTACACTAATAAAAAGAGCAAAGGGAGATGATATTAGATTTAGATGTTAAAATTAAGTGAAAAGAATCTTTCCCACACTCTGTGGCAGTGTTAAAAGATTTCTACAAATGAACACATGGAACAGCTAACATGTGTTTCTAGCTACTTTAAGTCAGCTCTTCTGTAGAATCAATGAATGCAAACATTTTATTTTTCCACAGGAAATTAATTGAAAAGAACACATGTCCCAAAATAAAATGCCATTGCACATGATAGCTAATAGAAAAATACTATGGTGAGGAAAATGAAGGGTAAGAAAGAGAGGTGGAGTGGTATCTGAGATATATCTTTTAGATATATGTCCTGTGTAAAACCAAAAAACGGTGATAGCAATAGTAGTTAAAGAAGCAGCCGAGTAACAAAAAACCCATCACCTGCTAGGTGAGGTAGGTCCATTTCTTCAAAGCTTACACTACAAACACAAGAACACTTTCCAGATTTAGTTAAGAAAGTTCTGTTCTGGAGACCCCAATTGTACTTGCCGAGTGACAAGACTAGCGACACAACATGTTACTTTCGTCTTACCTCTATAAAGAAGAGACTAGCCGCTGACGTTGGATGATGATACATATAGACGGTCACGAGGATGGCTGCAGCCACAATGAGGACCAGGACTAGGATACCAACAATTAATCCCGCATGAAGCGTTCCACCTTTCTTCTCCGCTGCACTGTCGTCTGTGGAAGCTGCACAAATGGCACACTTATTAGCACAAGTCTGATCCATTCCATTTCACAGCTGGCAACTGAGCATTTGCTTTTTCTGTGTTACATGTTCCTCATTTTCCACAGCCCAAGTTAGAAAAAGATGTTAGATGTCTCTTTCCCACAACCAAAAACTCTCATAATCTTAATGAACAGATATTTCCAAATGTTTTATTAATTCTAACTCAATAAACAAAATTAATATCCTTTCTTTTGAACGCAATCTGGACATTCTGAAGTTCCTAATTACCTTCATAATGAATTTTGCTTTGATTTTCTCATAAAAATATCGCAGTTGCCCTACAGACAAAAAGTACTAATTGAATACATTTTTAATGTTTTTGTTTTTTTTTTCTTAAAGCTTCAAGTCGAGACATGCCACAAACCCTTGTGATGTCTAGCTAATAAACACATTCTGAAAGCTGGATTCATTAGCTTGGGGAGGGGTTCTGAATCACCCTGTGCAACTGAATCAGACAGCCAAAAGTGTAACAGATGGATGTTAAATGACCCTGCAATATTCTAATCTTGGTCTGAATGGAACACTCATCATACCAAAGTTTTACAGAAGACCATCCATTTACTAAACTTTATACTGAAAGGCTTCTCATGCTATGCTCCCATCAGGAGGAAAAAGGACTGTCTGTCACACAAGCAACTTGTCAGCAGTGCTTCCAAATAAGTGACAGAAAGTCTTTTAACAACACTGTAACCTTTGTGGAAAAAGTCTCTCAATAAATTAACCAACATCTGTAGAACTGCTGTGCACGGATGTGATTTCTGCTTTGGACAACCTGGAGTATCACAGCAAGTACAAACATGGTGATAGGCTATGATTCTTCAGCACCCGTGGGCATAGAGGGAGAAGTGCTGTTCTACCCACCACTGCAGGCAGAAGAGCGATTAAGAAGCCCTAGGTTTAAGAGCACTGGCCATTTGACTTCACAAACTTACATCATTCTCGTAGTATTCCCACTGCTTTCTGCCAATCCTTCAAATCACCTCCATTCCTTACTCCATCCAAAACCCGTCTCTGATCTTGCTTATGAGACTATTTCTTTCAATTCCGCTTTAAAATTTCCTCTTAAAATGCTTGTTTGCCAAGATGACTGTAACAAAAATTGTTGATTTTTATGGTCATCCATTTTGTTGTGCCACCTCCCTGAACTATTTGTTTGTTTGTCTTAAGGTGTCATGGTCTGTGAGATCAGGCACTGTCCTTCTATTTGTTCTTGGAAAACAGCTATTGAGTTATGGGTACCACTTACAAAGAAGTTACTGGTACTGTTATTAATAGTAACAACAACAACAATAACAACAACAATAACTGTACATGGTCTTTTACTATTCATCAGATTGTGAGTAGAGCACTCCACGCTAATATTAACAAAACAGAACTGGAAATTAAGAGTCTATTGATCTAGGCCCTTATACATTGTTAAAGGCCTTGTATAAGGGGCAATAAAAGTAAACAGGAACAGTAAACCTCAGTGTAACAGCTCATCCATGTGTGGCAGCACTTCTCACCAGACCAAGGATGACTGCATGGCCCAGCGGATTGCACGGCACCATTGTGACAATAGAGAGAAAAGGAAAATGCAGATGTATTATCTTAGCCAAAAGCTATTTCTATAATATGGAAGTAAATCCATGGGAGAGTGAAGGGATTCATCTAAAGTTCCCATGCTTTTGTTCATATTGCCTCAATCTTGAAACCCTGTGGCGTTGGTCTGCTTTTTCCCATGAAGTCAGTAAGACAGCTTGTCGAGTAAGGAGCTGAGTAACAGAATCAGAAGATAAAGAAAAAGAACCCAATAATTTGAGAGGCTAAACTAGGACATGGGAGGCATTAATGAATCTAATAAAAAATTGCAAGCGTGCACCCCCACTCAGCTACTGCATAATCCTGAAAGTATCTTTCTTTTTACTGAAAAGTTTGTGATACCTGTTCACACAGGAACCACAATTTTAATTTTGCTGACTGTTGACATCAAGTTTGAGCTTAGGCATGAACAGGATCCAAGAACCAGGCCTCTCCCTGCCTAAATCCTACAAAGGGATTTACTTGTCTTTCTTAAAGCTTAGCTCACACAGATGTATTGACACTTTTAAAAAAGAAAAGTAGTGTCAGCCCTATTCGATTTTTTTCTTTTTTTTTCTTTTTTTTTTTTTTTTAACACAGTACATACAGTGAAAATTTCCAGGCCATCCTTTACATTGCAGTGAAAAATGTGATATTGCCTAGGATGTGCAAGACCTATTTTCAAATGTATTCCCACCCAAAGGCCACTTAAAACACTGCCTGGTAGTTGTAGCACTATGTAGCAAAGGATGCAAGAGTCATGGTGGAGACAGGAAAGATAGGTGACCCTAAAAAAGATTTCTCTAACTGTCACGCAGCAGAATTTTTTACTTGACTTTTAACCACTAACAATTTATTAAATAGCTATTCACTTTCAGCAGAGAATAGATGAATGTATACAAGCTCCAGTTTTAATTTCTGTTCATGCACTGTAACAGTATTTAGTACTTGTGCACATGTTTCGAATCGCCAAGCAAATGTAAATTAAGCAACTGAAAGGCCATCAGAAAAGGCCTGCTTTATTGTACATGCTCTGGGTTGGGCTATTAATTCCCAGTGTTGAGTAGTTAGTCGTGTGAGTCACCCTACTGAGAAGTTACTGGTCCCCAGAAGGAGCAGGGGATTCATAGATTTTCTGTCTCATAATTGTCTTTTTGGCAGCTTCATACTCTTCGACTCTTCAATGCCACATTGGAGCGTCATAAACTACTTTATCACTTGTACCCATTTTCAGGCCAATTTGCACTAAATGAGTAATTTGTATTGTTACTATGTTATGGTTGAAAGCAGAACATCATATTCTGCATATTAAAAAATGCTGGACTTCAGCAAAGGTCCTAACCACTCAGTAAAGGCCATCAAATTAATCTCCCATTGAGTTGATATTTTCTCAGTGTTTAGCATCCAGCTTTGCAAACGAGAACGCTGTCTCTTCCAAATAACACAGGTGGCAAGTGCCTGCCCAGATTTCTACTCGTCTAGAATGGAGCAATGCATGAACACCAGTGCAGTGATCTGAATGCCAAATGCAAAAAATAATGAAATACAAGAAATGCTTTTCTTAAGTGACAACAAGTGTAAGTAACTTGTAATTTCCATAATCGAAATTCAGTTCATTGACCCCAGGGCTCAAATACTCATGAGAAATTGATTCCACTCTCTTTGCACACAGACAATAAACAGTGGTGTCAACTTTGAAAATACTCTCTGCTGCAAAATCAACTGACAGTTCTTTTAAAAAGCCACCAAGGGAAATAGATGAAAAAAAGGACTCGGAAACTTCTTCAGGTGCAGAAATCTTATTACGATTATCACAGCACATCTGCTGTTGCAGGCAAGGCTAAACCCATGGCAGGATATTTGTCTTATGACCAATCCTTTCCATAAGGAACTCTCTCAGTGGAATTTTCCCCAAACTTTCCTTTTCTTGTGCTCAAAACCCCCGTTGTTACATACAATATGCTCTATTTATAACTCCTCCCCAAACTCTTACACGCATAAACCTTTAAAGCAGAAGGAGCATGTTAACATCCCCAAGGTTAGTCTGCTTCTCATTAGGAGCTGAATGACAGGATAGAAACAGCAAGTAACCTTTATTTCCCAAATATAAAGGCACGCAATACAAACATAGAATGACTGTTCTCCTGCTGGAATGCTGTTTAAAAAACAATAGTGAAAACACAATAAAAATGTTCTCATTGTTTGCATGATAAACACATAAAGACTATATCATCTTTGATTTCATATTACTATATTATGTCTCTAGTTACAGTTGGGTTAGCTTCTTTTGGTGTAGGAAAACCAAAAAAACTCAAGGAATTATAATGAATGAAAATTTTATCCTGGCCCATGGGGACTGTGATGCTGACTTTAACGGGAACAACAGTTCATATTAACTGGGACTGCTCCTTAGAGTATATTGTGGATACTTTCTCAACATTGTTCTTCTCACTGTTGCATATTAACCACTGAGGTCAGCAAAATAATGAAACGCATTGTTTTCTATTATCTAAATTGAAGGTTTACACAAATTTTCTGTTGTGATAGTTTTATATATGAGAAAACAAAATTGTGTTACAAACATATACACCTCTCATGATATGAGATGGAAAAGAGTTTACTTACCAGAGAGTAATATCTCTATCTATGACAGCAGAGTTGCAAAAAAGTTTTATGGTAAAATGGAGGAAAAATAGGTGAACTTCTGGTATCTCCTGGCTAGAAACTTTCCTTTATATAAAGTGACATGGAACCAAGGGCAAATGACAGACAAAAAAGTAGAATTTCACTGTGTGGACTTGGGAAAAAAGCTTTGCTTTTCCCCTCCAAAAGCCATGTCATTTCTTTTTACTCTTGCACTTTGATCAGATGTCAAAAAGCTCCAATTCAAACTCAGTTCTTATGGCACCCTCAGCACGTTTTCTGACGACACCAAGCTGCGTGGTGTAGTTGACACGCTGGAGGGATGCCATATAGAGGTGTCTGGACAGGCTTGAGAGGTGGGCCCATGCAAACCTCATGAAGTTCAACCAGGCCAAGTGCAAGGTCCTGCACCTGGGTCAGGGCAATCCCAGGAACAAGTACAGGTTGGGTGGAGAATGGCTTGAGAGCAGCCCTGAGGAGAAGGACTTGGGGGTGTTGGTTGATGAGAAGCTCAACATGAGTCACCAATGTGCGCTCACAGCCCAGAAAGCCAAACGCATCCTGGGCTGCACCAAAAGAAGCGTGGCCAGCAGGTCAAGGGAGGTGATTCTGCCCCTCTACTCCGCTCTGGTGAGACCCCACCTGGAGTACTGCAGCCAGTTCTGGAGCCCCCAACATAAGAAGGACATAGACCTATTAGAGCGNGAGCACCTATGCTATGACGACAGGCTGAGAGAGCTGGGGTTGTTCATCCTGGAGAAGAGAAGGCTCTGAGGAGACCTTATAGCGGTCTTCCAGTACCTAAAGGGGGCATCCAGGAAGGATGGGGAGGGACTCTTTATCAGAGAGTGTAGTGATAGGATGAGGGGTAACAGTTTTAAACTGAAAGAGGGTAGATTTAGATTAGATATTAGGAAGAAATTCTTTACTCTGAGGGTGGTGGGGCACTGGAACAGGTTGCCCAGGGGAGTTATGGATGCCCCATCCCTGAAAGAGTTCAAGGCCAGGCTGGATGGGGCTTTGAGCAGCCTAGTCTAGTGGGAGGTGTCCCTGCCCATGGCAGGGGGTTTGGAACTAGATGATTTTAAGGTCCCTTCCAAGTCTAACTATTCTATGATTCTATGCTCATGCACATTTAAGGGATAAAATGCAATACCTTATTTGACCCTCCTGACTGACAGCTAAACTAGGAAAGCCAGGGATATAGATGACCTAAATAGCATCAATCAGCCTAAAGATGATAACTCAGTACTGAGCTTTGTTCTTTTCTCTCCTTTTTTTACCAGGAGAATGAATTTTCATGGCAAACCCCTGAATTTGTCACAAAGAGTTAGAGAATGAACCCTGCAATTTCTTCCCATATAGGAATGCTTTATGATTAAATGAGTGTTTTCTGTTAGGTCACTTGGCAGCAATTGGATGAATTCTTAATGTTAATCAAAACCCATGATTTTTTTAGCTGGTTGGTCAGATGAATATGAAACTATCACATGGGTACGACAACATCTGTGCAGCCCTATTGGTACAGAAATGCTGGTTTATTAAGTTGACAGTGTTTCTGGCATGGTCTTAGTTTTATGGCAAAATGGGTCTGGGTACAAGTGCATGACAACAGCTCCTACAGATGAAGCAGACTGGAAAAACATATAGGTTCAGGCATAACCAGTTCTACAGTAAAGATTTATGTACTATTTTACTACTTATGACTACGCACTACATAGGTCAATCATTACAGAAACAGAAGGTGTGATAGTATTTTCAGAGCCTCCACGCAATCATGCAATTTTTTAATAGTTTAGTTGTTAAAGTTCCCTTCAATTCCCCAATGTACATGGGTACATTAGGTAATGACTATTTTGGTATTGGCCTTGATTTTGAAGCTATAGCATGTCCAGCTTTATAAAAATACATTTATTGATTAAAGTAGATTATGCCATACTATTAATACTAATGCAAAACGAGTATCTTATTCTTCGTACAGAAATACCACGATCCTTCATATACTAGCTTGGGAAAGTCAGACATGCTTTATTATTATTATTATTATTATTATTATTATTATTATTATTATTACTACTACTACTACTACTACTATTAATTTAAAATTATCATAGAATCACAGAAACTTGACGATCCTTAAAGAATGTAACATTTAGCTAACTTAAAACTTGCTGTGACAACAGAATACAACTTTTTTCATATTGTTCACAGGGATGCCATCAGACACTGCAAGTTTTGTAATTCACTCCGTATAAAATATCTCAGTCTGAAGTCCTGAACTGTGGGGGAAAGTGAGATATACTGAAAGCTGATTTCTTACCTGCCCATTTCTCCTTCTTGTTTGGTGTTGGGTACTACTTTTTCTAATTATATAAATTTGATAAATAAACAAAGGCATGCACTGCTTAGGATAGATGCTATTCGATGTATCATAAATCTATGATAATATACACCTGCCTTTTTAAAAGTAATCGAAGCAAGAAATCAAGCAATTTTTAACTCTCTCCAAGGTTTATTTCAGGATAATAAAACTGTCTGCCAGCGACAATGCTGGAACATTCTGACTTTGGGTAAATCAGCTGAATCTGGCAGGTTGAAGCCATCTCTCCTCACTACTATCCCTGTTATTTGTCCAATACTTTACCTATGTCAATCTCATTCCACCATCCTTACACCCACAACTGTTCTTCTTCCATGGCCATCCTTGGACCATTTTTGCTCTGGTTCCTCTCATCCAGGAGCTTCAGGGTGCCCAAAAGCTGTTTCCACATACGAGATCTCTACAAGCCATTTGGCAACACCTCCTCTCCATGTGTTTGCTCTCCTCTTTGGGCAGCCAAAGAGTAGAAACCCTTTCCTGCTGCATGGTCTGAGACTAACCTGCACCTACAGATCCAAGGTCACTCCACCAGCCCTCCACCCTAGTACGTATGTCATTTCTAGCCTGGAAGCTGTATCACCCTATTTGTATGACCGTGGCTTTGAGTTAATATGCTCCTGCAAAGCGGAAGGACATAATGCTTTGGACAGCTGAGCACACAGGATTACAGCCTACAGTGACCTCAGCAGAGCCACTGGATTTTTTCCCTCTTTTGGGCCCCCATGTACATCTGGAATGTGAGTCTACCAGGAGACTGCTTGTTTTATGAGCAGGTATGTGGTTCTCCAAACCTAAGCCTTTTTCCTGTACATAATGCAGATTCCTGAACAGATGATTAATGACCAACATATAGTGACTGTGGGAGGGAATAAGGGAATGGAAGGATTCTCCAGAGGCTTAGAGGAATCTCCATAAAACTGTTCTTCCTACCTCTTTTAGGAACAGCGTGCTCTGCACTTCTCACCTTCTTCATGGTAATGGAGTGTGATTTTCTTGCTTTTGTGGGTTCATTCCCCTAGCATTTGTTAACATTTTGAGGTTAAGCCATTGATACACTTTACGTGGTTTCATGATGATTTATAAGGTTATGGTTCAGCTAATGCTTTAAAAATTGGTTTTCGATTGCATGTAAGGAAAGAAAAGTGGTCTTTGAGTGAGAATATTATGAACTGTAACCCACAAATTCTGAATTCAATATCTGGCTTTGCTATCAATTTTCTGTAGGACCCAGGGCAACTCAGTAAGTCTCTCCAAGATTGATCAACTGCTTAGTGCGGTAAATGGATGAGAGTGCCCTAAAATCAAATCCCTCTGTTTTTAGGATGACAGCACTCTAAATACGTTAGCTAAGGACTTTCATTCTTCGGCTCTAAAATATCACCTAATGCTACAACAGTCGTCATCAGTATTAATTTTAGTTTGAGTCACTTGAGGCCATGTAAGCCATTACGATACTTAGCAGCAACAAGTAGAGGCCACCACAAAGCTCAGTATTGTACCACGCCATTTGGCCTGGCGAGGCAGTGGACTGTTGCCAAATCCAGGAGAGAAACAAGTTACCATATTACAAGAATTTCAGTTCAGTCAGGCCATTGACTCCTGTTAACCTGTTAACGCAAGCAAACACAAGCCCATCAGGTCAAGCAGGCTCCTCCTCACCTTGTGGAGACAGAAAAACTTCAGGTACTTCAACCTAAATGCAAAATGTACATCTATATTAGTCTTCTTTCACTTGACCTCCACTTTCACCATCCTTCACAGTGACCCATGCACACTGATGACAAAGATGAGTGAGCAATGTAGAGGAGATTGCAGGAGGCTACTGACAGCAACTACTGGGTTAACTGCACATAGAAGAGTTAGAAAGACAGAAGATCACAGAAGCTTTATGTGCCCTAGTTGTCACATTGCCACAGCATTGTGGCAGCAACAGGACTGGATGATAAAATGAAACATTAAGTAATGCAGCCCTGTCTTAAAAGTTTATCTTTTCTGCTCCAGTGGGACCCCACCTGGAGTACTGCGCCAGCTCTGGAGCCCTCAGCACAAGAAAGACATGAACCTGCTGGAGCAGGTCCAGAGGAGGGCCACAAAAATGATCAGAGGGCTGGAGCACCTGTATGATGAGGACAGGCTGAGAGGCTTGGGGTTTTTCATCCTGGAGAAGAGAAGGCTCTGGGAGAACTTCTTGTGGCCTTTCAGGGCCTACAGGAAAGATGGGGGACAAACTTTTTAGCAGAGCCTGTTGCAACAGGACAAGGGGTAATGGTTGTAAGATAAAAGAGGGTAGATTTAGACTAGAGATAAGGAAGAAATTTTTTTACAATGAGGGTGGTGAGACACTGGAACAGGTTACTCAGAGAGGTTGTAGATGCACCATTCCTGGAAACATTCAAGGTCAGTTTGGACGGGGCTCCAAACAACCTGATCTAGTTGAAGGTGTCCCTGCTTATTGGAGGGGAGGTTGGACTAGATGACCTTTAAAGGTCCCTTCCAACCCAAACTATTCTACGATCCTATGATTTAGCCCTTCATAAGATCTCCATTGAGACCTACACGTACTTTTCACATTAACCCTTTGAGCTGGCACAAAGTTCACAAATTGTACGTGTTTAATGAAATCAGTTAAATGTGTACCTTTACAGCAAAGTCATGTCAACTGTAAGAGTAGATACTGTATATCATTTTATATCTGGCTTAGAAAACCGAAGTCAAACTAAACTGGCATAAGCCAGACTTCAATTGAAGTCAGAGTGTCTACACATAGTTGTTCTGGTTTAGCTAAACTGTTTTAACATCATACTTCTTTAACCTACTGTGGTATATAATGCCTAATATGATGCAAAAATGCCCTTTTATGCTAGAGGCAGAAAGTGACATTTCCTTTCTAGGGGATGCATTCAAGTGCCACTATTTTGGAAAAAACTCTGCCATTATTTGTTTGACTTCTGGCAGATTAGATTGGTGCTGTGTACATGTTCTGTGACGATAGCTCCACTGCTTTGGAAAAACCTCTGCTGTTATTTGTTTGACTTTCTGCAGACTGGATTGGTGTTTTTCACATATTCCGTGATGATAGTTGTAATATGATGATGACAGCAATATTGGGATACAATGGAGATGTAAGAAATTCTGTTCTAAGTAACGTTAAGTACAATCCAGAGTACCATAAACCGAACAAAAAATAACACAATTTATTAATTCTAACACTTTAAATGTCCTAAGAATAAAGATTATTAATCTGTGATTCTATTTTTCACCCATAATGGATGAGTTCAGCACTTTTAATTTGTATTTGCTTTAAAACCACACGTGTAGCCCACTGCCCACTGTATATAGTATGTAGAATATATTTCTTCCTGTGTCTGATGCACAAGGAAGATGGGGAGGCTGTCGCTTTACCAAGCTTATGTTCTTGGCTTTGGAAGGCTCTGTTTCTATAAGATATCTACCAGTAGGAACCAGCAAGGCTGTACATGCTTTCCTTAAGTCACAAGATTTCCTGAGAAGGAAGAACTGGAATTACACTGGGCACATCATTTCACATTTGTTACAGCAACATACTATGGTAGATCCCACACTTTTTCCTGAGAATAATGTTTTCTTATTCTGAGTGCTACAGCTGAACTTGCAGAAAGCAGTGAGTAGCATTTAGCAAATTGTTTGGCATCTAAAGTTCAACTTTGATCATGCTTTGATCATACTGAAGAAAACAGGAGAGATCTCTAATATATCTTAAAACCTGTCTCTAACTAGTGCTGAGAATAGACTGCTAAGAAATGACAAAGGAGGAACAGCTTGGAAATGTTCAGGGAGAAACAGAGAACAAAAGTGGAGATGTATCAGCATTTCTTACCTTGTAATCTACAATGTGAAATACAATATATGGGAAAACTCGCTGACTTATTTGAGTTATACTTTATCTGTTCCCTTTGGAATTTTCCCTTACCTAAATATAACAAAAAGGGTAAACAATCCAATAAACTCTGTTTACAAGGCTCGTTCTGGTTTATTTAATAATCAAGGCAACTAATTGTTCTTCTTGAATCTACCTCTCTTCGTATTCTTATCTTATTAACACATTTTTATCCATCAACACCTATTTTGTTTATCTCTGTGTTCTGATACTTTTCTCTATGTCGTCTTCTATTTCCATCACTACTGAAACTGTTCCAAAGCTATCCCTTGATAAAAAGTTTTTTATACAAGCACAGCATATAGTACAGCATAGATAAAGTAAACTTTATGATAAATTGTCTCCAAGGAAATCCTTGCTTGCCTAAAATTGTATGAACCATGCAATTTTAGGGGAACATCAGCAGTTTCGAGTAAGGGAAACATACAGAAGTAAACATATAATTATATTATCCATAACCTAGCCTCAACAGGAGTTTTGCAATAATGGTAAAAACCTTAAATCCTCCCTTTTTCATGAGAGAAGAGTAGAAGAAGAGGTCAGAATCTTGGTCTGCCGGGTTTCTGGACAGGAATGGAAACAGAACACATTAGCTAGGACACTGAAGAGACTAAATGTAAGGAAACCGTGGGTACCTATGAGTGAGATGCCTACTCTTAGCATGTCATTTAGATTTTTCTCTGTAACTGACAGAGATAGGCACCTCTATATAGTAGCTTATTCCACTTTGGGTAGTTCTTTTAGCGTGACATTAGACTTCCTCTTGCCTATTGCTTGCCACTGGCTATGAGAAAGGCCCAAAAGAATAGCTTGTGGCTTTCTGGCTATGAAGAGATGAAGCCTCTGGAAGGTCATTTCCTGTGGCCAGGCCAAGATCTGTCGATAAAACAAAGCCATATCCTGTGGATCTTATCCTGTACAAGGTCCACTTTAAAACATTTTTAAACCACCACAAAGATTAGGTTTAGCATTGTTTAATTTTATGGTTTTTACTTTAAAATTGGAGAGGGCTCCGCTAATCTGTAGAGACTTGTTAGCTGGAGTTACATATTTTGGACTGTGTGGTCATAATAACTTTTGTTATGTCAAAAACATTTGTTTTCCCTAAAAGGTTGGCATGTCTCTGTTGAAATAGGTCTCATTTTCTGGATCATGTAGAAACCTAACATATTAGAAAGCAATAAGATGACTATTAGCAGGCATGAGCTAGGGTTCAACATGTTGCAGCTGGAGTTCAGGGTACACAAGAAAAAAGGGACTGAGTCTTTGTTATTTGTCAAGAAATCCTATGGTAGGAAGAGCTCAGACTGCAATTTTTAAGGGAAATTCATAAGACAGATGACCAATGGGAGCTAGTTTCCAGGCACAGGGGATTATTAAAAAAATAGCCTTGGGTACATTTATCACTATATATAAGGTATATAAAAGTATTTTTTTTCAAAACTTGGGTCTGCATTTTGGTCATTTGTTACAGAGTTTCCTAATCTTTCAAATTAAGCTCTGTATAGCACCATTGTCAATCCTGTACATTACTAATGTTTGTATCTCGACCGTCTTTGAAAAAATCCACCACAGAGTGAATGTAGCAGGACACAGGCATTTCTTAGCACTACATATGCTAGGATGGACTTGTTCACAAGTAAATAAAACAGCTTTCTCCCTCAGGTAGATTTTTTTTGCATAGCTTTACTTTTTTAACAGTAATTTCTGTACATCTTGATGAATGAGAAGTGTAGCAGTTTCTCTGACACTTTCTGTCCAACACACATGGACTTTTATTTTGAGCCACAAAGCTGAAGGATTGATAGGGACTCATAGCAATCAAATCATCACAGTAAGGTGTCTAAAAAGGTCAAATAAATTGTCTAGATGTGCTGACCAATCATCTAAATTCATCAAAGAGACCTTAACAGGAAAATACTGCGTTACTGTATAGCCACAGCCAATTTCTCACAATTTTTATGAAAAATTAGGCTTTTAAACTGTTTAGTCAGCTGTGTTGTGTTATAAGAAAAATGAAAAAAAACCAACAGAACCCGCAACTAATAACAAATATATACAATTGTAGTGCTGGACATATGTTAAAACTTACAAAATGCTTGTTATTTTAAAGACAATTAAATTTAACAAAATAAATTTAACAAAAACTGTGACAGCATGCCAGCTATATTTTAAAATGGTTTAGGTGCATATATATTAGGCATCTATTGTGCCTATGGAGAAAAAGGGAAGGCAGAAGAAACAGAAGCAAGTAAATTTGAAATGTATGTTAAAATAGGCCACAGAAGACTGTGGGTGAATTACAGCACTACCTTGCAAGTGATTTTTTCATATAATTAAAAGGTCAAAGCAGTTTGACAAAACTGAATGCAAATTTAGTTCCTGCTTTATAACATTTGGCTTCAAAAGTTCCAGGCAGAGGGGAGATGTAAAATTTCTATACAATCCTTTTGTTGTACCTAATCAGATATTGACTGCTATCATGCAAGGACACATGAAGTTATAGGCCATCATTGATCCAATATAGCTTTGGTTTTCCATTATAAAAGGTTCCCTTTCATTAGCGTTTTAAAGGATCTAGTGTGAGAAAGTAAAGACCCTGTATTCGTGACCTGAAATAATCTGCTCTTTATGAAAGGCTGACAAATCACAGAGAATCAAAGAACGTGCCTGCGGCTGCAGAGGTTTTATCTGAGCCTAATCTAGGGGTCACTGGAAAATTCAATGCATAATTGAAGATTCATCAAAAAGAACTTCTCAGATTAAAAGCTACGTTTACCGTGTGAATGAGAAATCCTGGTGTGTTGCTTTGCTTCCATGTTGTTTGAAGTCAGTTTCTTTTTTTAAATTTCAAGAATAAAAGAAAGAGCTCAAGCAAAATGAATAATCACATCAAGCACTGGTTTATCCTCCTAAATTGCAGCATCTTTCTGCACGGAAATGGACTTTCTATATTTAAGATAAGTGATGCCACAATTTCTACCACCTCACTCTACCGAGTAGGTCACAGCCGTCCCTCACTTGCTCTAGTATTCAATATTTTGTTTGCTTTCACAGGGTTTTTCTGTTCAGATCTTGGGCAAAGATTAGACAAGTGGAAAAATAATCCTGAATGAAACTTGGATGTGTTTTCTAAAGCCCACCTTTTGAATTATTTTTTATATAACAGCATAAGATACTGAAGTGCTGGAGCGAGTCCAGAGAAGGGCAACGAAGCTGGTGAGGGCTCTGGAGCACAAGTCTGATGAGGAGCTGCTGAGGGAGCTGGGATCGTTCAGCCTAGAGAGAAGGAGGCTGAGGGGAGACTTTATCGCTCTCTACAACTACCTGAAAGGAGGCTGTAGAGAGGTGTGGGTCGGTCTCTTCTCCCAAGTAACAGGCAATAGGACAAGAGAAAATGGCCTCAAGTTGTGCCAGGGGAGGTTAGATTTTTAAAAAAATTTTTTTACACTGAAAGGGTTATTAAGCATTGGAACAGGCTGCCCAGGGAAGTGGTTGAGTCACCATCCATGAAGGTATTTAAAAGACAGGTAGACATAGTGCTTAGAGATATGGTTTGGTGACGTTTTTTGTCAGAGTTAGGTTGATGGCTGGACTAGATGATCTGAAAGGCCCCTTTCAACCTAGGCAATTCTATGATTCTATGATATTATTCTGAGCTGTTCAGGAGATGCTCAAGATGGAGAGCTGCCTGGTGTCAGGCCAGACGCCTTCCATGGAGCGATGTCTCATGTGGGAGAGTGTGGGTGCAACTCAGCTGGGAACACACCTCATGGACAAAGCAGAGAAGAAACAGGAGAGTGAAGTGCTGACTGATTCACCTTGTCTGTTGATCTTTAAGAGCACTGAACCACTTTTCACAACAAAATAAAAAGCAACTTGATTTCAAGAAGAATAAGAGAAAGAAAGTTCAGGGACATTCCCGTAGAAAAAAATGCCTAAAAGTACCACCCTGAGTTCACAAATGACCTTATTCCAAGGGATCATTTATGTGTCAAAGCCATGCCAAACAACAAGATGCCAACAACTGGACAATTCAATGCTCACTACAGCATGTGACCGGCTATGCTGTGGTTAGTGACAGTAAAAGTGTGGTTAGTGACAGAGGAGCAACTGATGAGGAAGGGGATGGCCCCCTGTGAAGTGAACAGATCTCTAATATGAGGGATGAAGAAAATAATGGCTGAATATTACTGAAAAACAAATGACAGGAAAACAAACCAAAAGGCTAAGTGGCATCCACACACTGTGATTTTTCAAAACTTGAACTATTCTCTGCGAGGGCCCTAAGAAAACACTACTGTCCCTCAGCTGTCCTGACTAGCCGCACCTGGGACCCCTGCCCATAGGGTTGGGGACTCCGTGTAAGCTCAAGCACAAGCCTAAGCTATGTTGTAAGTGTACCTGTATTCAACCCCATCTCTGATCTTGTTTCCTGGACCAATCTTGGATCTGAGCTGCAAGTAACTTGTCTCCAGTCCTGTCCCTGGCCGTGTCTCCTTGGATGGACCTTGGAGCTGTGTTGTAGCCTTATCTGTGTCCCTGTCTCCTTTTGCTGTTTGCATGGAGCTGGTTCATCATCTCACCTTCTCTGGGACTGCAGACAGGAGCCGCTTTCTTTGGTCCTTGCCTGAGCTGTGCTGCTGGCTGCTGCACCTGCTCCTTCACCGCTCCCAGCCTTGCCTTGCCAGCCTGGCTTCCTGCCTTGACCCTGGGCTTGCCTCCTCACTTGCAGACTCGGCTGATGGTCACTAGACTGGGGCTGACCTCAGTTTCTGCCCCTGAGCTGCTGGACTCGCCCTGCGCCCTGTCCGTGCCTGCTGCCACGCTTGCTGCCAGAAGAAAGGCAATCAGAGCCAATAATGTGCCCCTTTAGATAGAATTTATTTCAGTTTGCTCAGCAAATCATCCATGCTTTGATAGACCATTCTGAAGCCTGCAGAAGTCAACCCGAATCTTTCCTTTCTCCTCAGCAAGCTCTACTTCGGCAGTGAACACAGATGCTCCCTACATCTAATGACTCAGTCCTATTTTAACTAATAGCAAAATTCTCATCAGCTTCAAAGGGAGAAGGAACAAACCTCAGGTCTCAGTCCTTGAACCACAAAGAAGATGACAAAAGCAGTCCCCTGCAGAGCCTCATTTAACAGAGGCCTTTATCAGTAAGACAAGGTGATCTTATTAACCTGATGGGGAATGTGCATGGAGAAATACAGGATCACTGCTAGTACAGCAATAGAGACATTACATGGATATGTTTATTAATAAAATTTCATGTAATAATTCACTATTATGAATGAATTTATAACACAATATTAATAATTAGAACTATCACCATGTCCTCTATTAATACAGTTAAATAATACTGTATTATTATAATACAGTTAATAACTGTATCAATACAGTTGAAAATTTACTTACTATGTCCATATTTGGAAGTTAATTAAACCTGCTGTTTTATTAAAGAGTTATAAAGAGAGTTGTAAATGTTTAATTTACTAAGCAGTTGCTATGCTTATTTGCCCTGCTGCTCTTCCATACAGATGTGGAAGGCTGAAGTCCCTTGAGAGTCTGGTAAAAGCTATTTCTACAGTCTGATTTTGATTAATGAAGTTCAGTGGGGCACAATTTGAGAAACTACTGACATTATTTACACACAAAAAATTTATCTCTTACCTCCATTATCTTTTAGGTGAAGTGCTATCTTGGTGTCATCTGTAAAGAAAAATCAAAGTTAGTTGTAGGAAAATGCATTTTTCTAGCTCATGAGTCATTTTAGGAATGATTTTCTAATGTCAAAGAAATTCCACAATTAGAAAATGATTTGGTACACAGCTCAATGAGAATTAGATTGTGGTGTTCTTACTTACACTGAGCAATGCTTTACTTCCTTACTACTAAAAAAAACATTTATGAGAGTGTTACACTGTAAAGGAGAATTCAAAATACTGGTAAATAAGGGCACTAGGGTGTGTCTCATAACACTTAAAAATAATTAATTGATGTTACATGTTCATATATATCTTGAGCGTCCTGTCATATGAAGGATTATATGAACCAATGTATGACAATAAAATAAAACAATGACTTAGTTCCTCTTCTAGGAATCATGGTAAGGTCTACCAAATTTAAATCCTATTTATTTCCATATTCCTCTTGTTGTGAGCTTTAATGAACAAAATGTCAGGGAATAATGCTGCTAATGCAGTCCAAATCCTGCACTGACAGTTCCTAAAATTCTCTTGCTGCAAACAAACCCAGCCTTTCTTATCAGTAGATTCACACCTTGTAATGCCTTCAGCTCAAATTTTCCTGTCACTGGTCACTTCAAAAATCTGCGCTCACCCAGTATATTTTCTTGGGTTAACATACAATTCCAACAGAAACCTCCCCTTTGCCCCATTCTATTTTATAGATGCTATTTGATTAAACTGGGCTAGCTTTTCTACCCAGCTGAATTTTCTCCAGAAGCAGGAAAGCAGGGTATGTCAACCACAGAAAGGCAAGATTTAAGCAGCCAGTGGAACAAGGATGGGAACTGACACGCCATCACTTACCCGGTTAATTCGGTTCAGAAGCCTATAGAAACTATTTCACAACAGTGAGCACTACATGAAAAGAACAGTGTCAACTGACTGAAAAAAAGTAAACAAGCAAATTTCAAAGAGTTTTTTAATTTGGGTTATGTCTAATTTTCACCTGGCTAAATAAAATACTTAAAGGGATGCAAAATTCATTAAGTCTGCGATGGGAGTTTCTTCACTAACTTCAGCAGGGCCCTCTCTCTCTGCCATTTCAACAGGTTTTGGACTATGGCCTAGTGGTTAAAGGAACACAAACAACTCATTGCAACCACAGGTTCTTGAGATGTCTTCCTGGCTTGTCCGTGCTCCCCGAGCACCGGCCCCTCCTCCAGCGCTCATCCCCTTTGCACCGTACTGTTGCGAGAGCAAGTTGCAATTTAAAAGCAGTAGCATATATTGCCTTGACTGCAATTCCCCACTCCTTCCACTGCCCCAAAGAGAAAAGGTCAACATGAACACATTCTTAAAGGAAATAAATTACGTTAAGACTTGTAAATGAGACATTTGGTCTATAGAATAATGCAGGCTATACACTTCACCTTCTGTGGGCAGGCTAGTTGGCAGGTGGGAAGTGGTGGATCCTCTGGTGGTCGTTAAAACTCTAAACTTTGTGGTGGTTGGCAGAAGGGTGGTGATGGAATATGGAGGTGTTTCAGTTGTGTCTATATTCTTCTCACAGATCTTATCTTTTGACTGTTGGGAAACAACAAAAGCAAAGAAGAGAAAATTAATTCTCAGCGGAGTTTGTCACTGAATGAAGAATTTAAGCATGAACAAGCTGTCAGGATAAAAAGAACAAAAATGGAAACCCTAAATCAAGGAATTTCAAGAGCCTTTTCTTTTTTTTTTTTCCCCTCCCTTTGAAGTGCTCTGCACATCATTCAGCAACATATATTTTTCATTTAGCTGCAAAACCTACAATACTCAATGGTTAATGACAAGGCTTCAAAGTCATCCCTGAATGTCAAACATGTTATTTCCCCCAATCAGATTTTAACAACTGACATTATAATTTAAATTTTCACTCTTCTATTGTAAATGATCACGGCCATTGGTCTGGGTGCCATAACACACGTTAAAAAAGATACGTGGGAGTTAAATTGTAGCTCTCCATAGTGAGTAATGTGTAGTCAACTGGAGTATTTAATTAGGCTTTACATGCTGTTATCACAGCAGAAAATGCATATCTGTGTAAAATGTGTGGACACATTCAGTCTATAGAATATTTATATACCACACTATAGAGCAACACATTCACTATATGTCTATAATTCTATATAATATTAAAATTTCATATATTATGTGTGCATATATAATATAAAATTATTATATAAAATATAAGTATTATAAACTATAAACTATAATAATAATAAAATATTTTGATAAAAATCTCATGTCTTTTTTTTTTTCCCCAATTCCTAGACACTTTAAAAATTCTGCAGGTGTAATAAATATTTTCTTTTATGGATCACACAGTATTGCAGGAAAATACATCCAATTAGCTAGCAGCAAAGATGGGAACTGCCTGTAACTCCTGCTGTCCCCTTTCATTTTAATGAGAAGTGGAATCCCACAAAGCCTGTTCGTTTTATTGAGAACTGCCTCAGATCTCAAAATCCAGTGGGTGTTGTCTTTCTCTTAATACGTATGTTTTTTTATTGTCCTTCATTTTACCAGAAACAATATCTTACATTAAAAAAAGATATCAGTACCTGCAGTATAATTATTCCTAAAATTTTTTATGTTTTAGCTTGAAAGCCACTGCTAATTTCAGTGATGCAATTTAATCAAAATTTAGCTCAAAATCTATATTACAAAGAAAGAAGCATTACTGTGAGAATCCTCATTATTCATCCTCTCGAATGAATGCATCCACAAGTAACCTCAGTGTGCTAATTATTGATCCTTCATTGAACTCCAGCAGTCAGCTCAGGCACCGTTCTGGAAGATGCTGAGTAAACTGTTCTTTCTACTCCAGAGAGCCTGAAAGCTAGACTATAAACAGCAATCAAGTAGCCAGAAACTGTGCAAATCAAACTATCAGTTTCTCAGATACACTTAGTGTATCAATAATTTCCTCTCAGACCACGCACTAAGGCTTGGAGCACTAGTTGTGTTGAAACAAGGGAGAGGCAGAATGGGATGCTATTCTCATGCAGAGAGCAGTTTTTGGATAACTTCATCTACAGGCACAACTCAGCCCTAGCTAATTATAATCTGGATTAAAGCAATACAAAGGTTGTGCACTATAATAACAAATACTCCCAGTAACTTTTATTTTATGTTCTTGAAGAGGTTGTCCGCCACAGACAATAAATCTCACAGAAATTCAGTTCTTAAATCAGCAAATTACAAACTGCAAAGCTGAAGCTTCAAGCCCATGTAACAAGGCAGTATGTAGGATGCAGTTATTTTGCAATTACACTTAGAAGAAAAACAATTTCTTCCATCAGACTGGATTTATATCATTACTTCTCTTTGCTTCTACTAAGAATAAAACAGAACGTGCTTTTCTAACTAGACACTTGGGGCTACGTTTTGCCCTCAGTTTCACCTGACGTTACACTTCAGAAAGGCTACGTTGCTGAAATTCATGATAGAATTTAGCCCTTCTAGCCAAAATGCAAAAGTAATTGGTTTTTTACGGCCATCAGGAGATTAAAAGTGTCATAAATTAATTTGTCCCTATTACTATAATCCCCAAATGAAAAAAAAACAAAACAAAAGAACACCCCAACCCCCAACCCAAAAAACCTTCTAAAGGGAGGACACTGGGAAAGACCCAGCAGTAAGATATTTACATATGCGTCTCAAAAATGAACTGCTCTGGTCCAGGAATACCCGGAGTAACTCTTTTAGAGGTCATAGTCCCTGTTTGACAGTCCACCACTACCACAGTCAGATATCTTTCTTGTTGTCTCACTGCCTCTCCACAAAAGGAAATGCCTTGTAGGTGTTTTTTGTTTTTGTTTTTTTTTTTTTTTTGTTTTGTTTTGTTTGTTTTGTGTTTTTTTTTAAACTAAATCTCTTTGAATTCATCTGTGTAATTTCTTCAGTATGAAATTATTTGTCGAGATCTCATAATCAAAATGCAATGCCTGTTTTTCACTTGAGACTACTCTGGCAGAGGGGTTTCTAAGATAAGGAATACCACAGTTTCTTCCCCTTTTCTGGCAAGAGTCAGAGATCTAAGAGAAAAACAGAGCAGGGACGTTGTTTTGGGGCAGGCTTTCTGGAATACTTGCTTTTTATTTAAAGTATTTTCTGAGAGGTAGAATTTTTATTTTGTGTCCATTTTATTCCCTCAAATGGGGAGTGAAATTGCTCAACCTATTTTTCTTTATTATGCCTTACAGCAATTCCACTGAATGATAAAGATAAATACAGCATGTCTTTGGCCTTGAAACCATGCTTCGTAATCTGAAGAATATAATCAAATGCATCATAGGTGTATAAATGGCCTCTGATGGGCTGAGGATGTAAACTGCTCACATACCTCTTCAGGGCAGCCACTGTCTACCCAATCTTGCCGGTGACGGTCAAATCCACTGGAGCATCTTTAAATGATGAAATAGATAGAAGTTGTTGAGATGGAAATAGGAGGAAAACAAGAACAAGAAAGGAAGGGAGAGAAAGAGAAGAGAATGACAGAGACAATAAGTAAATTATGTGATTTAATTTAACATCCATGTGATTTACGTGGTATTACTTTTATTCAAGAGGCTGTTGCTTGCAATATGAATCAATCATTTAATTCACTTTAGTGAAAGGCATTTCAATGAATGAATTATTATTTTAGTTTTGTTTTTTTTTTAAATGTACAGTTTTTAAATAGGAACATCTCCCTCCCACTGGATAATTATTCTTAAGACTGCACCGAGCGATGGCATTTTTAAGTTTGATGTCAGCCATGTAGATGTAAATTGGTTTAATTATTTCTGTCCAACTCCTTAGCCATGAAAATTTAATCCCACAAAGGATGTAGTGAACCAGTCACTGCTTTTGTCAGGCAAGGTGATCTGAGACATCAAGATACACATATAACGATGTGATCAATGTTCACAGATTTAGATAACAGCTCCTTAGAAGAGCCTTCATGACAATTAGAGAATACTGTACAGCTGCTTCTACCTCCTCACTAGCTGCAGAAATTTTAAGTTGCATGCATATTTCTTATCAAATTAGGTGGTAACCTGGTTTGCAATATCCTTTCTCATTTGCAATATGTAACAAAGAAATTTTAAAGCAACTTGTAACACTTTAATATAATGATTCGCCTGTCAATCCCTGTCTCACAAGAGTGTTATCAGTGTTTATACAATAACTTAGAGTTTCCTAGACAACAGGTAGAATTGCAAACGGAAAGCATTATTAAAACAGCAAGCAAATAATTAAACCATGATGCCCGACTTAGAAAGAGATTCTCCCCAGTTAGGGCTTTGTTTGTTTGTTTGTTTTATTTTCTGCATTTTTTTCCTGTGGTATTTTGTTATACAACAGGATGATGTCATTTGACATCCATGTTCATAACGTGCCTGACTGTACAGCAAATAACTTTCTCACTGTTTTTTAATAAGACCAGGAAAGCAAATAAGGCCACTGCTATGGTTAGTTGTACTTATGGGGTAATTTTTTGTTCTCAATGAACTGAAAGATGCCAAGACATTCCAAACAGGTAAACAGATGTAAACAGGGATCCACTTTGGAAGAATGGAAGAGCGGAATCATTCTTATAATAGAAGAGGATGTTACAAGAAGATCTAAACAATGTTAAAAACTCCCTTGGGTTTATAAACATCTCTGCATAATTATTCTGAGCAGAATCTGCAATGTCTTTGACAAAAGAGTTTAAGAAAATGTTGATTCTCGTTAGCTGTATTTGCACTGATCTGCATTCCACCATTTGCAATGTTACTAAAAACAATACCCCAACACTAACAGGTGTCATTTATCACTCACTCTATAGCAAATGACTTTTCCAAAAACCTGCTGCAGTGAAGAGAAAAGATGCCCAAACCAGAAATGTATTCCAGAAAGTACAGAGACCTCCTTCCCAATGCATGGGAATACAGGCCACCGTGAAGAGTTTTTTCTTCTTGCTGAATGTGAATGAGTGAGTGAACGAGTGCTATGTTGGGAGCTAAGAGTTGCCTCCCCATCTTTGGGGTGTTCTGTATCCATGAATGTTTGAGAGAACAAGGAGGACCTTTCTAAGTAGAAAGGAATGATGTGACATTCCAGTTATGAATACAACATATTTTTTGGAAGTCTCAGTCTCTCCTACTTTTCTCTAAGGTTTAAAGAACTTCATTAGCAACTTCTGTGCCTATCTTGAAGGAGAACTGGACTAATTTTCAGATGTACTGAATATGCACAAACCCATTACATTTCAGTCATACTGCTCTGGCTAAAATCTAGTAAGTTTGACAATACTCTGTACATCTGAGAATCAAGCCCAACGTTTAAATTCTACAATAGAGGCAATTACTGCAGTTACATATCCATGCTAATTCAAACCCCAACTGTACCTAGACTAGTAAGGATTAATGATCTTCTATCTTATATTTTATCTTGTATCTAAATGGTGTCAAACTTAAGTCTCCAAAGATTAAGTGAATAAAAGCTTATCCCAGGTGCGCTCATTTACAGTTCTTACATCTTTTCTGACAAACTACTGAAATACAGTGGCAAGTAATGGTGCTGGGGGAGGAATTAACAAACCACCAAAAGTTGAATGCAACATACAAGGACTTGAAATGTCTCTTTCAAACATCTGAGACACTCTTAGGATGACCTTACTTTAAAGAAAAATACATTGAACCCTGGACACTGTTTATTTAACATTTTCTATTGATGCAATGTTGAGTCCAAACAATATTATCAGAAAGCAGCTTTATCAGGAACTAGATAGGCTCCAAGCAAACCTGTTTGTGAACTTCCTTTGAGGCATGTGTCAATGAGATGTCAGCCGTAACAGACACTATCATTGCTGTGTCGTTGAGTTAGAATTCTGGGAACTGTCATTTCAGTGCACCACCCACTCTACTGACTGCATTAATTTGTAGCATGGTGATAATTCCCTGGTGCCATTAAAACATTGGAGCAGATTTGATTAGCTATGCCATTTATGCCATCTGTCAACAGGGCCATTTTATAACAACTTCATTTTCAAGTGATGACCAAAATCAGCTCCTAGCAAAGCAATAGCAAAGATGTTCTAGGAAATGAGAATAAGGACATTCATGAAATGTAAGGAATGCCAGGATTTGTGTGGAACTCGGGAGTACTGGTTCAGGGAGCAAAGGGACAATTAAAGTCTCTGCATGTATAGCAACAACAATTTGGTGTAACTAATGCAGCTGAGTCTGGGTAACAAGAAAGATGTCAGAATCCTTTCAGTGAGCTGTACGGAGATGGAGATGTCATCAGATCTACCAGATGCCATTTACCACTATTTGGCAGAGAATATTTAAATGAAAAGAAGTGTCCATTCAGTGCATGAAATGAAATGCTTTGCTTCTTCTCTTTTTAGAGAATTCAATGAGAATTAATAATAATAATGATAATAAATCAGCTACCCCGTATACAGAAAATTCATCAAGGTTTAACCTGTAAAATCTAAAAATATAATGGAAAATTATCAGGAAGGAAAAGGACAAAGTCTGGATGGAAAAATCTTTTCATAAGGTTGAGCTGGTATAAAACAATCAGGAGCATTAATATACACAACACGTGTCCTATAAACCAACTATTCCCTAGTTTTTTTTTTTTTTTT
>VYZM01013189.1:80053-107288 GCA_013398915.1 Dromas ardeola
TGCCAGTATATCTGTAACAGCATATGAAGAATGGATTTCTGGGAACTGAAGGGCATTCCAGAAATCTGAAATGATCTCTTAAATACCATGTAATTACTCAGCTCAGTTAAAATATTAACTCCTCTAAATAAAAGGTTAAACTGGAAAATTAAATAGAAAATTGAACGGACAGAATTCTTTTCTGCCTTTAACCACTAAGGAAGGCCTGTTGCATTAGGAAAAAATTCAGACATTTGCTAGGTTGTTTGAATTACTTAAAAAAAAAAAATCAGAACCTTTTAAAGTGGAATTTCTTTCCAAGCTGAGGGAGACAGGAAGTAAAATATGAAAGCAAATATAAATATATAACATATGTATGTAAAAATGTATTTTAAAAAATAAAAATAGTGGAAGCCTTGAACTTTGTGTCTGTCCAGCTGAAAAAAACCCCCTAACCACAGAGCAATTTTTGGAGGAAATAAAGCACTATCTTTGTGCTCAGTCTGGCTTTGCCTCCCTTCACCACAGAACAGGCTTCATTTTGGTTCCTCCATCCTTTGAATATCACTTTCTTGTCACACTGTGATGTCTGGGAAAAGACTGTATTTTCCTCCCTTTGTTATTTTCCACTTTCCCTTGTCACAAATGCAGAACTCTATCACAGATTGAAGTGCTTATGAAGTTCATGTGAAGTGTCACTGTGAGTAACTGCAGTATGAATTTGTAAGCTATTTGAATGGTATTTGTACTTAATAAACCTAATCGTACATCTGAATTCAAGTATAAATGTGTTTTCTGTATATATTCTTTACTTAAACATATTGCTTAATTAAACTGTACTGCAGAATAGGATGGTAATTTGAATTGTTAGAAGAGGATTTGCTCATAGTGTAAGAATAGCTGATCTTGAACATACAGCACTACAAACAGCCCGTACTATTTGAATGTTTATGAAAAATACAAATATAATTACTAAGGCATAGTTAATACTTGACGCAGCATGTCTGTGTCTGCAGCACTGAATTCCATCACTGTCTTAACATTGCTTGCCTCTCAAAATTTCGGCCATTCAGGTGACGATAGGGAGGATCAGAGAGCGGCACAAATTTCATCAGGCAATCTTCCACCTAACGATGGTGGTTTGGAAAAATATAGCTACATGTTCTGTAAAGTACTCCTGCAATATCATGTAAACAGAGAATCGAGAAGATGTTAAAAAAAGCGCTGTTATTTTACAGTAAAAGAGATTGAACATGAGTAAAACTCGTTATTTGTACCTCTGACACAACACGTGAATAGGCAGTAGGAAATAAGGACTCCCGTGGGGAATTCTAGCGGTGGAAGAGCCTAAGAATAAATGTAGGCTAAATGAAGTAAGTTTTATTTCCAATTCAACTAGAAAGAAAGGAAAAAACCCTAGTTAAAGTGAGACTTGGCAGAATTCTGATTAAAGAAGAATGGGAGGATATTTTCTATAATCTTAATGTCAGTTACAACAACAAAGGAAACATCTTGAAAAGCAGATAAAGAATAAAGAAGAAGCTTTCGCTAAAGGCTGTGCTTTGAATAACTAGAAGGAAAAAGAAAGTGTAAGTGGAGGGCCCTAGAGTCAAATCTATGAGATTATGGTATCAGAATTTCCAACAGAATCAGCAGAAAATAACAACAACCAAACATGTTCTCTGGGAAGGTGCCACACTGAAATTACTCTCTGATACTAGATTACATTCTCCAATGCCTTTTACTTCGTCATTTATACCTGCACAAAGTGGGTAAAAAGAGCTAATAGCAACAGAAGTTAGCAGAGAATTCTGATCTGTTGGCATTGATACCTGTTTTGCACACAATAAATTACTCAAGGTTCAAGGCGCAGAGCTCTGAAGCACTACTGGGTGTACTTCACACTCTTGTTGATGATCCTGACTAGCACAATTAACCCGCCTTTCTCACCTTTACATGATTGTCTAAGCTATTTCCTATCTTTAAATATTCAAAATGATCTCTTCAATTTTAAGGTGGGTGCTCCCATGATCTTACACTTTTTTTCACAATATTACATGTTACATTTCCTTTTGGTTAAATAAATAAAAGTGAATGGCCAGCTGTATTTTGAAAACTGCTTTATAATGCTTTACACTGACAACTTCAGAAATACAGTTAGCCTCACATTCCCATTGCTTTGTTTCTTGTTTTTAAAATGAAAATATGAAGGTCACCTTTGGAGAAAATATTTCCTTTTCCACTTTAGAGATGAGGAAATAGAGCATAGGAGATAGGAAATGATTCAGCTGAGATAACACGGAATTCCGTAACAGAACTTACAGATAAGACCAGATTTTCTGAAAACCAGACAAACGTACACTAATTCATAGCACCGATGCTTCCCATAGTACCCCCAGACATATGAATTGTAGAACTGGGAATGATGTTGAAAAGCATCAAGTCTCCAGTGGCATGCACCAAGGCACAGATCTCAGTTACACATTGGCCAAATTCCCTTTTTTATTCATATAATTTTTCTGGGATTTTGCTCCTTTCTAAAAAAAAACCACTGATAATATTAACAAGTAGTAGAGTCCTTGGGACAGGATGAAAGTGGCCCGGTGCCTAGAGATAGTATGAAATAGGGCTGTTCACATTTCTGTTATCCCCATGCAATTGTGCCCCACGCATGAAGCCCCGGCAATCGTGCAATACATAACATGGCTGTTTCAGTACTAGTGGGCATCAGCATCTAAGCTGCTAGAAAGAGAAGTTCAGAGATGTTTTGGTGAGGCTAGGTTACTGCTCTGGTTATATCTCATTCACTAATCTAAAAAGACTAAGAAGTCAAAGAAAGCAGGAGCTATGACAGGAGAAGGAGGCATAATGCGCTAACCTGACTCTACATAAACCAATGTTTATATGCTAATAAAGGTACGCCAACACATCAGGAGAGCATTCTGCGCAAAGAACATACAGTTTTGAAACTGCATATTCATACTACTGTATTTGTGGGAAGTATGGATGAATTAGGGTTAAGAAAAACACCTGCTCTAAAGGCTCAGTGAATTCTTCAGCTAGTGAGCAAAAGAAAGGAAGGACATGAATTATCCTGTAACTGATTTTGTTCAAAGGATCTTAAAGTTCAGAAAGATATTTGTTTCCCAAATTAGTATTCTACTTGCATTTCATTTTTTCTCTAAAAGTGAGTGAAATTCTGAAGTCAACATTCAGCAGAACAGTTTACCAAAGAATTACAGAACAGTTGGGGCTCATCGGTTTCTTCATTAACTGTACATATTAATATTCATTGTGATATCCAGTGGGAAGCAAGTGGTTTCATTAATGCTATATGATAATGCAGATATTGGACGAGTTAATAGACCTGAATAGAGGGGGAACTAAAGATGTAACAGTGCACAAAAAAGCCTTGATACTTAGGAAAAACACTGAGAAAACTGTGTTTATTTCCTTGAAACTGGGAATACGTCCTACCGAGAAATGTTAGAGTCCCCACTGTTTAGGGGACAGGAAAGATTGATTAAAAAAATATATCCTATGGAGAATCGGTAGAGTATGTTGAGAAATTGAACAGTCTGCTTTAGCAGGTCTTAATCTCAGATTATCCAAATTTTATGAAGACATACGTGGATTTCAGATTAATCTAAATAAAAATTTCTGCCAACATTACGTAGGATTCTCTGTATAGCAATATGTACAATTTAAAATATTATGTTAACAGAAAGAGGCGGTTCATTTATGGCCCTTCCTTAAAGGAAGGCTAAGAGACAAATATGATTGTAGTGATGCTCAAGTTATATTGAGGAGTACAACCGTAAGAGGTTAGCACTTCTGGAAGGCAGTTAAGACTATTGTGATCATTCTGGCTGTTTCCATACTAGTAAAATAAACATGCCCAGAAATGTTCCTTGGCACTGAAGACCACTGGCACAGAATGGCCTGTGCCTGAACAAGCAAACTCGCTCAACCTTGAAAAGAAGGAGGCTGCACATAAACTGCCAACTGGGAACAATCCCTGGAACCATCCAACTCCTGCACCGTGCCTGGGAACTGTTCTTGACAGTGCTCCTAGGCATGGACTGAAATCACATCAGGGAACATCATAACTATTTAATGGCACAGACAATCGTTTTCCAATGCCCAGGAAGCTTCCCAGGCTCTGTTTAATTCACAAGTAATTCTATGTCAAAAAATATTTGGTATGGGAAGATGAACTACAGCTGTACAAGTGAAGGTCTTGTTCGACCGCTGAACTGACCATTAAACAAACCTGATTGGGACTGCTATTCTGCATTATATTTCAGTGAAACAAAAAAAGTAAAGAAAAAGAAAATCTGATATAGTGCAAAAACTTTCCAGTAAAAAAAAAAAATCTCAATTTATTCCATTAAAAAAACCTTGATTTATTGAATTCCTTGTTTTATTTATGTCCCTTGTAATGAGAGCAGAAGAAATGAAGAGCGAGAGTCACAAAATTGGTGGAAGACAGCTTTCTCCATAGCAATGCAGTGGGTTAGATGCTTATATAAAGGTAAGAAAACTAATGCTTCCACAAAAGTACATTAACATTCATTCTAGGGTTGGTCAATTTTGTGTATTTTCTTATACATCATATACTAGGAGAACTGCTGTTGTAGGGCCTAACTACTCTCTCTAGAAACTAAGCACCTACTTATGGTTTTTTTTTTTCCCTTTTTCCCCTTAGCTTCCATGTTAGAACTTTGAAGCATTTTTCTCTCACGAAGTCAAAACTCCTTATAACCTGCTGTACTTGATTTCAGGAGTAGTGACCATGAACTATTTAAAAATTCACTAGTTTCATTAGGGGAAGAAACTAATCAACTTACTTCTAACTGTTCTAGTAGCACAGGAATAGTAGTTAGCATAAAATAATATAAAAAACCTATATATGTGATACTCAACAGAGAGAGAAGTGGATAAAAATGTCAGTAGTTTAACAAATAAAGGTAATTCTTCCAGACAAATTAGTATTAGTTAGGTTAAGGAAGAGTTAGCAAATTTCAGAGGTGTGAAAAAGAGATGAGTTGGGACTATACACACACAAGAAGTGAAAGAAACAGCCTGAGGGCCAAGAAGACAACATAAGAAGGCTAAAAATTATGCTGTAGAAAAGATGATATGTTGATATCTGATTATTTTAGGTAAAGATATATCATAGTGAGACAACCAAAGAGGATTTTGAGACCCTGACTGCATTCCTTTGTCTTTGAACCCGTACTCATACAGAGGAGGTTCCTATCTGCAGTTGTCAAAACCTTCTTGAAATTCTGTCTCTGAATTCAGGCAAAGTAGGTAAAATTTCCGCCTTACCTGGTAACTTCCCTCTCAGTGTTTTTGAAGTAATCTTTACTCTTGTGTTTAAGTAACTATCTTATTTTTTTGTTTGTTCTCATTTCTGTTCTGTATTCACTTCATCATCATCTACCTATATTTCACATTACCGTACCATGCAAATTAACTTCCTAACCGTTTTGCATTATACTTTATTTACCCAGTGTAATGCATGAGCATGTTGTTAAGTAGAAATATTTTCATTTGTTATCAGGAAAGCCTGTTTTCTTTGAGCTGTGTTCCTTGCACTCTTCTGATTATACAATTAAAGTCTAATAGTTGCATTAGACCACCATTTGAGACATTTCTTTGGGAATCAGCTAGGCTATAATGCCTGGTATAGTACCCAGTCCTGAGAAAGCCCATCACATGGCATAGAATGATGACCAGAAGTCTGAGTCAAGTTTCTTAAAATGTCTAGGATATGTATAAATTGCATTCTGATGCATCTGTCTGTGGAACCCTTTCACAGGCAAGTGTCACCTTTCACCAGTGAAACAGGAACATGTTTGAATCCAAGCTTTCGGGTAGTAGCTATCAATGTAAGAAAGGAACAGATAATAATGAAACCAAACAGAGAAGAATTTGGGGCTGCTGTGTGACAGACCGTGCTGCGGTTCTGCCAGCAAATGACTGTTTAATCCCAGAGTGAATGTCTGTTTAATAGTGCAGGGCAATACCCACTATTATCGCCATAGCACTCTGGATGAACAAACAATGCAGAATTAAGTCTGATCTCAAATCTGTTGTGATTTGAAAGATTTATGGCTGGCACAGGAATTGCGGTTCTAGATACAAATGGTTCATCTAAAAATGAGTGGGCTTTTGTCTTATTGTTCTAAAACAATAAAAGAAGAATAAAAACTTGGTAGTATGTAAAAGAATTGCAAAATAAGTTTCTACAGAAAAGAGCTGTGCTACCTATTTATCTAGTGTTTTATCACTATGGTACCTTAAGTGCATCTGTGAAATTAAACATGGAAATTAAACAGATTTTGTGATCTTCCTTCCAAATTAATCAGCAAAAGTAAATATTCTCAGAGGTGTAAATAACAGATGGGTGTCTACTTTCCCTCCTCTCAACATGATTTAAGTGCTTAACTGTCCTCTGTATCTTTGATAACTACTTCCTGCATTTATAATAAAATACCCTAGGAATGCGATATATTTGATAGACCTACATGAGACAGACTTTGCATTAGGGTCTTAAAACAGTCCAGACAGTGATCCTTTTTGTATCAACTGTGATGTCTGTCTTGGACAAGCTGCATTGCAAAACTGGATACCACAGAAACCTAAAGAGTGGATAATGAACAGAGTTTCTAAGCTCCAGAAGACACAGCAACACCTCTGGCAAGGGAACTAATAGCTAGTGAAACCAATCTCAAATTTTGAAAGGCAAATGATATGGTAAGAAACACAAGTATACAATATGAGTAGTGTGAGTGATGTGGCTTAAATAAATCACTGTGTTTATAGCTAGAGTAAGAAAGTTCAAAATGCTCCCAATCTTCAGGTTCAGGATTTCATAGAAAATATTTAAACAGAAAGATTAAGATTTCAGGGTAATGACAATTGTAGCAATCTTCTGCCCATTTTCTAGAACTAATTTAAAGTTTTCTAATCCAACCTTGCATTTCTTAAAAATTTGCATCAGTTACGAGCATAACTCTTGTCCTCCTGTTGATCTGATTTACTCAGGAAAACAAAGCAGGCATACGTATGTAAAAGTGTGTGACTAATGCTGCAGCTGTAAGAAAAGTTGCTAGTTTGTGTACGAAAGCAGTATTCAAATTCAGTTGACTAGATATCAAATTTATGAATGCTAGGTAGGGAGAGTTTTATTCTCTAGCTTGGGGCTGCTGAGAACATCACTGAGCAGAAGGGAGGACGCTGCGGAAGAACATGTGGAGAAAGGAAACTCGAGGAATGAAGCTCATAAGACAAAGTTCTACTTATGCAGGAGAAAGCTCAGGTGTTTGCCCTGAAAAAGTATTCCACATAGCTACCAGGCAGTATGTGTCCATATCAGCTATGAACCAGGCAAGGGGTGATTCTACTCTAGAGGGTCCTACACCTGATCTAGTGAATTGGCTGGTCTTGCTCTGACATGTCCTAGGCCTCCGAGAGCTACTGCATCTTCATTAGAATTATCTTCGGAGACTGAACTTTTTATGCTTATTTGTATTAATCATAGGAATTGTTCCAGACAATCTGTGCTCAAGGGGAATTACAAAAATTCCACAATAATTCCATGGAATCCAGCTACTAACCAATTCCACAAACTTATCAAAAAGTGTAAAAAGGCTATCTATCTGTTATTTATCCATGTATAAATCTCAGCAAAAAGTTAGTTCCTCTGGCTGCAGGCTAACTTTCAATAAAAACATGTTAAGAGTTCAGGATCATCTACATTCCATAACAGTACTTTAAAATGTACCGTTATGTACATTTTACTGATATGTACATCTGTACTGTTATGTATTTTTAAATGTACCTTCAGGCTCACTGAGGCTTATACTGTCTTCTAAACAGAACTGCAATCCCACTTGAGAAGATCTATTACTCTGATCTTGTGAGGCTTCTTTCATCAAACAATACCATCACTGGGCTCACTCTGGTTAGAGAAAACGCTTTGTTCATTAAGCACTTTGGTGCCACTTTCTTTTCTTGCTTTACTCCCATCAGGCTTGCCATGCATACAAAATTCTCAATTATTGAATGCTAATTTCCTAACAGTTTCTTGCAGTTCATGCGTTCAAATTAGCTTGTCAAATTAAGAGCGAGCAGCTTGGAAAGGATTTGAAGAAGTTGGGTGTGGAGCAATTTTCTGCTCAATAAAGTATAGATCTAGTTATCGTATCATTCTTATCAGTAATGTATCAGGGCTGACAAATTTACACATTCATTCTTGATACATTTGTTGCACTTGATTAAAAAGACCAATTGCTGTCTCAACCCAACTTTTAAAACAGAAGAAAAATATGTTGTGTTTCAATCAGAGCAAACTCTGACAAAGGGCCAGTATTTCTACTTCTCAGATTTTCAATATGATTGCTCTATAATTGGCAAAGAAATAGTATGTAAGTTCGAAAAATAGTACTGCCATTACCTTTCATTTATCACAGGCATTTATACATTTAATTTACTTAATTTGATCTAATTCAATAATCTGCTTGTTAAGACCCAGGTGTTAGGACTCTGCCATGTTTTCATATAAAACTACTCCAGCATAAAGAACTGCTGTAGTGGAATACAAATTTTAGGGACAAGCAGAATCTGGGCACAGTTCTTTCACTTTGCCTGAAGCAGCAGTATGATCAGCAAATTCATGAGGTTATACACGTTGATAGAACGGAATATATTTTGCAGAATACACTGTATTTTAAACCTCTAGCCCTTCTAAAGCATTTAAAATGAGATTTTCCTTGTCATTTGTATATGAATCTATTAGACTGATTGGATTATATATGCTCCCTCTGGTGGTTTACTTAATTCATACAAATGCCTCATTTTCTTTATTTTATTTTGTAATTCAATGGCTAAGATACTGCGGCCAGTTTTGTAATAACAGCACACTACTGTCAGTTAAATAGGCTTGGGACATATTTAATATCCTTGAATCAAACAAACAAGGAAAATTAAACCTTTAAATAGTTAAAACAAGGAAGTATTTAAAAGTGAGCATTTGGACCAACATAGTGGCCTTCTATGATGGGTTGACTACATCAGTGGACAAGGGAAGAGCTATGGATGTTGTCTATCTGGACTTCTGTAAGGCCTTTCACACTGTCCTCCCACAACATCCTCCTCTCTAAATTGGAGAGATATGGATTTGATGGGTGGGCTGTTTGGTGGATGAGGAATTGATTGGATGGCCACATCCACAGGGTAGTGGTCAATGACTCCATGTCCAGAAGGAGACGGGTGACAAGTGGTGTCCCTCAGGGGTCTGTACTGGAACCAGTACTGTTCAATATCTTCATCAATGACATTGACAGTGGGATCATGCACATGACACCTTGCTGAGTGGTGCAGTTGACATGCCTGAGGGACAGGACGCCATCCAGAGGGACCTGGACAAGCTTGAAAAGTGGGCCCATATGAACCTCATGAGGTTCAACAAGGCCAAATGCAAGGTCTTGCAATCCCCAGTATCAATACAGGTTGTAGGATGAAGGGATTGAGAGCAGCCCTGCGGAGAAGGACTTGAGGGTACTAGTGGATGAAAAGCTGGACATGAGCCGACAATGTGCACTCGCAGCCCAGAAAAGGCAACTGCATCTTGAGCTGCATCAAAAGAAGCATGGCCAGGAGGTGGAGGGAGGTGATTCTGCCCCTCTACTCTTGTGAGACCGCACCTGGAGTACCGCGTCCAGTTCTGGAACTCCCAGCACAAGAAGGACTTGGACTTGTTGGAGTGGGTCCAGAGGAGGGTCATAAAAATGATCAGAGGGATGGAACACCTCTCCTATGAAGACAGGCTGAGAGAGCTGCAGTTGTTCAGCCTGGAGAAGAGAAGGCTCCGGGAAGACCTTATTGTGGCCTTTCAGTACTTAAAAGGGGCTTATAAGAAAGATGGGGACAGACTTTTTATCAGGCCTGATAGGAGAAGGGGTAACGGTTTTAAACTAAAAGAGGGAAGATTTAGATTAGATATTAGGAAGAAATTCCCTACTCTGAGGGTGGTGAGACACTGGAACAGGCTGCCCAGAGAGGTGGTGGATGCCCCATCCCTGGAAACATTCAAGGTCAGTTTGCACGGGGCTCTGAGCAACCTGATCTAGTTAAAGATGTCCCTGCTCATTGCATGGGGGTTGGACTAGATGACCTTTAAAGGTCCCTTCCAACCCAAAGTATTCTATGATTCTGTGAATCAAAACTGAGCTCTACAAATGGTTGCTTATGAATGTAGGGACATGGGTAAAATTATTTTCAGGCCCACAAGGTAACACTACCTTCCTTGCACTGTACTAAGTGTTTTGCCACCTTGCACTGCAATGCCCAAGCTTGTTATCTCACCCATTAAAACAACAGTAACTTCAGTTCTATGCCTTATTTTAATTTCTTTGCATAAGAACTTTTTTTAAGAACTTCATATTTTTGGTAAAATATGTTGAAGGGCTTAGACCAAAGGATGTCACAGCAGGACATGTTCACTAATGTTCACTGCACAATTAAGCTAATGTACCTGCACTCTCAGCTGATGGGTATTTTTGATCCTGATCTCATCCACTGCCTTTCCCTGCTCTGCATTGGAATCTACAACCTTCGTTATGGTGGGAGCTATAAAATAAAAGATAAGGGAAATGTGGATACCAAAGAGTAAGATATGTGCGGAGAAAATCCCTGTGTTTCTTATTTGGATTTAATTAGTAAACCCAAATAAATAATTTAATATATCAAGTGTTTTATGTAGTCAGAGAATATGATATTTATTTTTGTGCTTTTTATTTTGATTTTTTTTTTTTTTTTTAATTCTGTATGGTAGTGCTTTGCTCAGCCAATAAATATTTTAGATTACATAAGACTGTTACTTATACTACCATATTTGATCCAACACAGTTTTTATGAAAATAGGTCTTGTCAGGTGGGACATATGGAACAGCAATCAAACAAAAACCCTAACCCTTTTCCTCCTCCTGTTATTAAAAGTTTCCAGACATAAACTCAGATTTGAAAGTTAACTAAACACATTTCCAATATCTTTCTAAAGGAAGAATAAACAAAAAAGACATTTCAAGCTTGCCCAGAAGTTCAGAAGACAACAACAGGCAACCATTTTTTATCTCAATTACCATAAGGGCACTGTGGAAACTGTCACTTCATATTTCAACTGCAAAATATTTTCTTATGAACTGCAAGTACCGAAAGATTTTCCCTTCCCCACTTTCCAGCTAATCAGCATGGAATGCAAAACAACTTGTTTCTTTATTACCTGCTTAGAAAGGAACAGTGATTATCATAATAAAAGATTAGAAGTATCAAGACTTAAATCACATTATTGCTATTTCCAGACACATTTCTGATTTCCCACTTTGCGCAGAACACATTCCATAAAAAACAGCTGTAACCTTTTCATTTACACAACTAGTGCTGTAGCTGGCATATGGGATTAGGCATTGACATGAAATCCATCACAAATTCTACCATCTTTTTAGCTCAGGATTGTTTTAAGAGTACAAGAAACTTGGGGAGCTGTGCACACACATGGGCAGAATAACTCTGCCTAAAGTGCACGGAGTGCCCTGGCTCATCACTACACACAGAAAATCCAGCAGGGGAATTTGTGCAGCCTGCTCCAGGGCACTTTTCAAACCGGAGGTTTCCATTAAGTGGGTTAATACCATACACTGGTATGATTTCAAACCAGATAATTCAATGTATAATCTGGAAAACAGAGACTCCTAAGGATAAAATTGCATTTTAACACAGGCAAGACCTTTTTGTGAACCAGGTCACCCCAAGCTGAATCTCTCTTCCCTTGCAGACCCGGGAAAGTCCCAGCAGGGCTGCCTGGACAGCAGTGGCAGGAATGGAGCCCCTAAATCTCCAGGCAGCCACTGCCTGAGGGTAGTGGATCTGCTCTGAGATGGAGCCATGCAAGGGGGTACGAGTCTCAGTGCTCCAGCTTAAGCACCTGGACATCTAATGGGCACTCTTCAGGGGTGACTTGGGTTTAGACGAACCCCATTCACTTACCCCCTGTGCCTCAGGGGATTCTCCGATCATTGTGTAAAGGGCAGTGTCACACATAATGAGTAGAGGAGCTTCGTGGAGCTTAGGGACTTCACTGCTGAACCCTGCTTAGACTCAGGCAGCTGTAGGTGTTACCTCAGACAGAGTGTTTGAGCCCTAGAGACCTTTTTGGTCTTAGATATTTGAGTCGAGTTTGGTGAAAAGGTACTTTTAGTACTGCTCTCCTATTATGCATAACTTCCCTTGAAAAACCTGTGCATCAGCCAGCAAAACCCCCTTGTGGATCTAGCCGTTAGGCTTTTGGGTGCCCTTGGCATAAGGCAGCCACTTTTGAGGATTTAAAATTTGAATATAGGTACCAACCTTGACAGCTGAATAAAACCATCATCTAAATAGTTCACAGCTCTTGCTCTTAGTGCTTCAGCAATACGGTTCCCTATCTCTAATGTGGGAATGACAGTACCACACTAAACCTGGAGGATGTTGGAAGGATTGGGAGATGTTTTTATCCTGTGTTAATGAACTGGAGCATGAGACACATTCAAAACCTGAGTCTTCAGCATGCACAGATTGCAAGAGTGTGCTCTTTGTCTGCTTATTCCTGAACTCACTGAAATATCGGTATCACTTTACTGACGAAATCTGAGACTTTCCTGAAGTTCATCAAAACAAAAATGTCAACATCTACAGAATCTGAACATAAATCTTTTCAAAACTTTGTATAAAAGTGGCTTTTAAAAATTCTTGATCATGTAAGCATCATATTTCCATTCTATTTCAGTGCCAGCTCTTTTAAAGTTAATAAACACAATTTATTTCTTGGGCAATTAATTTAAAATATTTCCAAGGGAAGTCACTATTTCAGTAACGTGAGCAAGTTGTACAAATTGAACCTATAATATAACAGCAAAGTTGCCTTAAAGATTCCAAAAACTTTCCTAGAAAACGTCTCTAACATGCAGGCTATACCAAATGCCTAGAGTATATAAACATTTTTAGAAGCATGAAAAGATGATATAAACAGATCTAACATTAATAAATTCTCCCAGTTTTTACATGCTGGGAAGTCAAAGATAAAGAAGAGCAAATAAACCAAGTTTCAGCCACAGGTGACTACTATGAGATAGGTGCTAAGTGTTTCTGGCATTTTGTAAAGATAGATCCTTGTGTAGGATAAAGCTATGATACCATCTTAGCTTACATATTTATAGTTAGTCTCTTTTACTTATGGAACAGTTTTACTTATGGAACAGTTATGAAACACACATAGTTTTTTTAAAAAAAAAGCTCCTAGGGGCACCCTCCATCTGCTGAAGCCAGAAGAAAATGATGTGCCTTTGCTTTAGTCATGATGCAACCGTATAACACACGCCATATTAGATTTCAGAGTGGATAGTTTGATGATCCTTTATGAAAAGGGAAACTTTGATTTAAGCCTGTAGAGTGTGACAGGAATAGCAGATTTTGCTCTGAATCACCTACATGAAGAACCTGACTCTGAAGATTGCAGAGTTTGCACAACAGCTGGGTTGAAGTTACAGGTGGGGAAAAACCCACTGTTGTAGAATAGTTATTTTCATTCCAACACAGATCGCCCACATGGGGGAGTACAGTTATTCTGCAACGGTTCTGCTGGTCAATTTTCCTTGTGCAGTTACAGGTTTTATATACACTTTCTGTTTTTCCAACAACTGTATTTTGTTGTGCGAATGATTTAATATATGGTTAAAATTTTGTGCAAGGGAAAAAAATATGCAAGATGTTGTTCTTGGTAGCAATATTGCCCTGGCTAAATGGGATCATAATTTGTTGAGAAAAAAGGGCTGTAGAATTGGTACAGGGTTTTGTTTCTTGCTGGATACAGGTTTGCTTGTAATATCCACATGGAAGTCTCTGGGAGATCTTACTTTAGACTACCAAAGTGCTACAGCAGCTTCACAGGAGGAACATCACTGTCTGTTACAGCCATATCTGATCCTCACTGCTCCCTAAAAACAAACAGGCATTCTCCCTTGGCAGAAATCGGAGCACTAGATCAGTCAGTAGGTTATTGCCACTCTGGAAACCTGTCACTATCAAGTTCAAAGCCTTTTTCAGGATTTTGCACTAAAGGCTAATTGCCTTCCCCACCCTGGGTTTTGCCTGCAGCCAAGAGAGACAGCTTTTGGTTTCTTACCTCCCAGACCAGTGTGTCCAGTCAGCTTTGCAACCCAGAAGCACTACTACAGAAGCAACCCAGGCATTACTCCTGAGCATCTGCTTCTGCTTACTTCAAAAACCCCTACGAGCATTCATTTGAAAGTGGACGGTAAATATTAATTTTCTTTGTATTCTAGGCACTTCTGAAATGTCGAAGTTAATACTTCATGTAATGCTTTGCTCTTGTTTTTCCAAGCAGATTTTATTCTGCGGCAGCAGAGCAATGTATATCACAACAGGAGAAAACAGTCTAGGTTGATTTACAAGGCTGGTGACTGAAGAGCAGTGACATACAGAAAAAAGCTGGAGCACCGATGAAAGAACTCACAGCTTTCCATCCTTTGTGATTTTTAACCATGACAGTTAGGTTTTCTCGTTGAGCAACTGCTTCTTTATCATATGCAAAAAGAACAGTTTAACACAGTGAATTTATTTTTGAGGGGAGCAAAACCACAATGTGGTGCTGAAGTGAATGATTCTGAGTACTCTTCTGTGATCCAGACATCTCCACTGAGAATGGAATAAGGCTTTTTTTTTCTTTTTTTTTTCTTTTTTTTTCTTTTGTATCTCCCTAAAATGAAAAACCATGCTCATGAACAGCAAGGTAAAAAAAGACAGGGACCAGACTAGAAGGCTGGTGAGAGCATCCAGAACTGGCAGGGAGCAGAAAATTGTCAAAGCTGAGACAGGTAGGAGTCCTGAGCACGATGATTCAGCAGTGTGATGTACCCTAACTAAATAAATGCTCAGTCTTCATATTTTGGAAAGCCTCTTTTCACAAAAATATGTACCCACTTATTTTTCCAAATCTGCTTCTCTGTAGAACTGAATTTGTTGAAATAAGTTGCTCATTTCATAAGCGGGAGGAGATAGGCCAAGAAAGGCAATGGGGCCTGAGGCAGCCATCATCACCAAAACCAGTTTTCTGGAGAAAATAAGAATTAAAAAATAAGGTGTAAAATCTAGTATAAAATTAAGATGTTCAGGGGACTGGACCATATTTTCAGAGGTTTTCAAGACCCAGTTGAACAAAGCCATGAACAAACTGGCCCGATCTCACAGCTGGCCCTGCTTTGAGCAGGAGGTTAGACTAGATGTCGTCTAGTGGATCCTTCCATTCTGAACTGTTTTATGATTCTGTTCTCCATTTGCTTAAACCTGGATGAGTATCACTCATCTTTATAGATGCAAATTGAATGGTATGACTGTTTATAAACTACTGAAATTCCTGTGTAGAGGCATAATCTTAATTTGCTTTTCTGGATCTATCCTTTTTTAAGGAATTGACTCCAATTCCTGCTTTTGCTGCTAGTCAAACAATGTCCAAACACAGCCTGCATGAAATGACAGTCTCGCTACTGTCAGTAATGGGCTAATTAACAGCAATAAAACTGTTCAGTCTATCTGCTGCAGCTTGTCAAAACACAACTGTGCTGCAGCGTGGAGCCAGCTGTTTTTGGGAAAAAGTGCAGGGCTGCCTCACAGTAGGTTCATCTTTGATTGCAGTGTGATCTTCACAGGCAAAATGAAAAGCATTTTTTTCATGCAAACTTTAATTGAATAGAAATTGGTGTATTGAGACTGTCTATTTTTCAGCAGTAAATTACACCTTGCCGACTGCGAAGGGGCAGCCACAAATTCACCTAAATATGTGGAAGGGAACATGGTGCATCTACATGCCTGGTGTTGCTTCCTGCTAAAGGTGAAGGATAAAACTCTCTTAGTTCTGCACAGTGAATTTGTGCCTCAGAGAGCGAAACAGATTTTCCAGCAATTCCAGAACTCGGGAAAATCAGTTCTTCAGAAACTACAAAGCAAAACAAAGGATCTCAGGGTTTGCCTGTTCTTCTTAAGAGGTCTGAACTTTACCATCTCTTCAAATCTTACCTGCTGGAATTTAATTTTTCCAAAGAGAAATGAGAACACTAGCCACAAGGTAATAGACCTTGCTCAAACCAATGCCAACAGGTTCTCAGTGCTACAACACTTAATAATGGAAGTAGAATCAAGCAATGCTTGAAAGCAAGAAATTGGCTAAAGCAAGCAAGATCTCTCCATGCTTGCTTGGAACAGTCTTCTACAAGTATTCTGACTCCCGAAGATGTTTGATATGTTTTCTGTGAAATGATTTAATTTAGCTCTAATTACATTTGAGAGTTTTTTGCAAGACAGACTGACAACAGAGTGACCTCTCAAATGACTTACTAAGGGAGTAGAAACTTAAGAAAACATAACAACAGTGACCTGAAGTTCCTAATTCTGTACCACATTCATCAGCTATTTAGCAGTTCTTCAGTATGGTATCAAATTATTACACTGTTTTAGACTGCTAGTAGCATTTTCTCCTTTCATTATGCATCCATTTTATATATAACACTTCAGAAACTCATCACTGGAGTTGAAAAACACAACAACAATAAATATCCATTACGATACTGCACTTTGTGTCACAGAACTGGTGTTAAATAAGTTTGTGCTCTGAAGGTCCATGAAGGTCAGTGAGTAAAGAACTTTTTGGAAAGTCTACAGGTGCAGAGTTTCCATTTTGCTGTCTGTGCTCCAGCTGCTCCACAGAGTCTAAATCGCTCCTGCTACTGACTTGATTGTCCTCGTCATTGTGGTAGTGAGAGGCTGAGGAGACCCAACGTACCCACTAAGTGTAATGAGAGGTTAAAAGACAGAAGGCTCTGAGTCTTCAGATGCGTGTGTCTCCCTACTGTTAATAGAACAAGCATGTCTTTTACAGTTACATTACCACCCTACACCTCCATGTGGTTAAATTATTTTGGGTGAAGCCAGGGATGTAGGGAGAACATATGAATTTTGTTATGATTTCTACTTCTTGGTCTCCTTCAAAAGGATTTTAAAGTAGGGTTAAGGAAATAGGAACAAGGGCTTAAGTCCCAAAACAATTATTTTGACCATTCTTGTCTAATTTCTTTGCTGAAGTGAAATGGGACAATGATATGTTGCTAGTGATCGCAACTGAGGTGTATGTTGATGTGAATGCACGTATATAAGACTTAAACATAACAACTCTTTGTGCTGAATAACCTCTGGGCAATGTTTTTAGATAAGAAGAATCTTTTTCCTTACCTTTGGAGTTTACTGCACCAGCTGCAGTTGAAACCAATCTGCGCAGTGACACAGGGGTCACAGCTGGTAAACTGGAGACAAGCTGGGATGTAGATAAAGAAACACTAATTATTACATTTGTCTCACAAATAATTCTCATAAAATGCACAAAAGAAGGATACATCTTCTGATAATACATACTTAGGGACTCAACAGGTTCACATGCCCAAAATAAGACACTAAACCCATACTATTACAGTGCATTTCACAACTGTATACACAGGGGTACATTTTATCTGTAGGATTCCATTTGTATTCCATTTGTAAATGTAATCCCACTTCCACTTCTGTTCATTCAGCTTCATTGCTATATTTTTATCTTTTTGCTTAATATTAAGTATTTTCTTATATCTCTTTCTTCCCTGGCTCCAGTGTTCCTTGGCGTTGCTAACATTCAGACATATGCAGATAATAGGACTGGCAGGCAAGCATGCAAGAACTATAATTGGATTAGAAAAAAGAAAAATAGCCATTTTCATTTTTTTCACAGTAGTACAGCTGGCAGTTTAAACCCAGAGATTTCTAAACAATGTAGTTTTACCTTGGACAAAAGAGGCAGATGAACTGCAAAATGTGTTTGGGGATATTCCTTTGCAATGTGATGCACAGTACACAGAAGAATTTGTGTTTGCCTTGCAAGCATGAAAATTGTTCTTTTTTATTTTCTTGAGGAAACAAATTTAAAGTCAATATAATCATTCTTCTGAAAAAATGATTTGGCACAGATTTCATTCAAAACCTACTGGGAGCTATATACCTATAAACTAACTTGAGATACATGAGGATGCACTGGATAATGCATCATCCTCCTGGGAATAAATCTGGGAGTGGATAAATGAATCTGTCCATGATTCCAAGTCCACAGATAAAACAAAATATTTAAAATTGTGTATGTGTTGCTCGGAGTGGGAGCGGGATACTTCCCAAATCTGGCTTCTGCCCATGTTATTGTTTTACTTACTCGGAAGAGGTATCATTTCAACAGCCGAGAGATTGGTAATCTTTGACATCTGTAGCTCCACCCTGTGGTACTCATATATTGTTCTTCTACGGACATCTAACAGGAAAGAAAAAAGCGTGTATTTTTACACTTTACTATTTTGCAGTCTGTAGATTGTGAAATACAGGCGACATAACGACTGCTTACTGTTCCTTAGGTGCACACATGACACCAATTTTCCTCAAGAATATATTTATAACTTCAGACACCATGAAGGAACATGTAAATGGTATAGACAGAATTTTTCACTTGAGAAACCATTAGAGCTAGCAAAATAGGTACCTATTCCCAGTAAGGGATAATGAAAACGCTGAGCGTGCTCTCAGGCATCTTAGTCATTCATTTAGGCAGAAATCCTAGAGAGGATACTGTCAGACATTTTAGGATATATTTCAGATGCTTGCTTTCCTAAGGCATTTCTCAGCTTACAGACTTGAGAGAAACGCTTTATATGCTCACTTTGTCAGTTGTCAAGATGTGCAAACAAAACTGATTTCATTGCTTAATCAAATTTGTTAGCTACAAGCTAGCTCACATCTGAATGCACTAGAACATTTTTTCTTATTATAACATTAAAGAAGACAAGTCTTCCTAAGCAGCCGATGTTATGCATAATCTTTACACAAGCTAACTGCACCTAAGTTTCTCAAAAAATTCAATACAGTCAATGTACTGTTCTTATGGGCTTTGAACACACAGATGACTGTAAGACCCAAGCACAAGATAAGCGTGAAAAAAAAATCACATAATTGTTAGTTTCCAGATCAATATCCTATCATGTATTCCAAATATTCCAGATTTCAAGTGCACGGCTGCAATGCAGACTGGTGAGCTTGTACATTTGCAAATTAAAAGTATAGCCTATGCTGGCAACCTGACACAGTAATGATGATTTCCTGGTCCACTGGATTCAAATTTATGTCCTTTTTGAAGGCCTGATAAACTAATTGCAATGAATGCTAAATACAATCACTGACCCTGTGGAATCAAGCCAGAGAGGAATAAAGGGTTACATACAAAGGATTAACAGGTTACTGTGGTCAATGGTGGTCTGAGTCTACATTCAACAGAAGATAAGAAATTGCAGACAGCCACAAACTCATTCATAGTCTGTGTTCTGTGTTGCCAGCCCTGTATGGAATAAGGGACACCTTGTTGCTGGGTATAGAGGCTGCGCTTCTGCAGGTTGCAGAAGGATCATGTGGGCTCCCCAGCTGTTAAGCAATCACATGGCACCAAATCTGAAGTGGTTTTCGCAATCTCTTATTAGGAGGGAAGTTGTAGGCATTTTTCAGACAGAAAATGGAACCTCAACTAAAATCAATCAAGCAACAAATACTAACTTTTAAGGGAAGAGAGAAAGCGCACTAAGGTGTCCCGTGGCTAAGGTGCCTCTTGGCTCACGTGGACGAGGCTTCCTAAGAAAGAGGGATGGCCAACCTATAGAAGCACAGCTGTGGGGATCCCCCTTACACCATGCAGCAAATAACCATCAAGCTGTTGGTGTCAGCTGGAATAAACAAGGGAATCTCTGAGGAGGGAGGGAAGGCAGAAGCAGAGTTGTGGTGGGTGGGAAAACTCTCTCCTGCATCAGCCAGGGTCACCGGGGGGGAAGCAGCTTCTCTGCCTTCTCCCACTGCATAAGCTCTCGGCCACAGGTAGGCAGTGTCTGGCTTTCAGATAATAATATTTCTATTTATCTCCAAATCAGGACCTTTGCCAAGCAGTTCCTCTTGCCATTTATTTGAAGCTGACTTTGCTATGGCTTCACCCCTGAATAGCAGATTTCTCTTTCAGTATGAAATGCACCTCTAATTGAGCTAGTTTTATGTTTTACCTACAAAGTCATTCTGACAAGTTAAAAGACAGGTATGGGAATGTCCCAAATGTTTACCCCAATACGTGCCTTACCCATGTCCTTCAAACCCACTGGACAGAAAGGGTTTCCAAGGCAAAGCTAATCGTGTCTGTCCTGGGGTGGGGAAAATCTCTTGCCAGTAGTGAGAGGTTTATGCTCCCAGGATGGTAAGTCCCATAAAAGCACTTGCCAAATCACAGTGATCAGGAAATGTGTTTGAAATGAACTCCTGCCAATGATGAAGGCTGTAATTTGTTTCCACAGTAATCTTTATCCTTCTGTCCAAAAAAATAAGCAAATGAATACATAAATTAAAATGGTGGGTGCCGGTACTTTAATTGAACTCCATTTCATTTCATCAGTGGTGGTATAGACTGGCATGCTATAATTCTGTTTACCCTGAACAGACTACTCACAGGGCTTACAAGAAATAAGGAGCTTGTGGCTTTCCAAAAATCTAGTAAGAATCAGTGACTCAGGTTACAGGAACTTTTATCTCACCCAGGGCATGAAGTATCTAAAAAACCACTGATTTTAAAAGAATTAGGTTTATTATAAAAAAAAAAAAAATCATTTCTAGTTATGCACAGGCTGTTGATCCCATTAAATCCCTCTGCCTGGTACAGTCTGGTTTGATCTTTTCTTCTTCAGGAAGAAGACTGTGCCAACTAGAGGTGGTGAGTTTCCATACTAGGGGTCTATCTACTGTAAGAAACCTAAGCACAGAGAGATATTTGCATAGTCACCTTCTAACAGCTTTGTATATACTTGCAGGCAGGTGGTTGGAAACATGAGTGTTCAAATTTATCTGCATGGCCAGGTTGCAAGAAACTGTAATTTTCTTGCAGGTGTAGATTCTTTTGAAAGTCTGACTTGAAACACGCCATGCTTAGCTCCTGAAAATGCACTTTTTCCTCCCGATTTAGAATTCTGAGCCTGCATCCCCTTAACAAAACAGACTAGAAAAGCTAAACTCAACAGGATAAACAAAAATGAATATTCTCCTCTGACACCTTCCCCCCCTCAACCTCCCCACACAACACTCCTGCTCCAACCCAAGACTCACGCTGCCTTTCACTCAGGTGGAACTTGTTCTTTGTCTTATGCCATCTATTTAGCTCTTTTAAGTGCCGAATCACAAAGATCTTATGAGCCCACGTACTTCAGTACGCACCTTAACTTGACAAGAACTACCGAAATCATATGATGTAGTAATAGGCAAAAATTCATGCAGGTATTTTACTGAAAAGGGGCATTACAGAGAAAGGAGAAAAGGAAAAGGACTTTTTGCATGCATATATACTCTTGAAGTACCATTCCTGGTTCCGAATTTCAGAAAGTGTGTATGTACTCTTCTCCTAGTCACAAAAATATTTTACTTTTCTATAGGTCTGAGCATCTTAAACACCCTTTTTAACAGAATGATATAAATTATATTTTTTTTTTCAATAACAGCGTCCTTTTTTCTTTACATTTGGTTTAATTTACAGCATAGTCCAAATTGTTCTTTGGTTTGTTTCTGTGGCATGTACATGTGCTATCTTTGAATACAAGGTCAAAAGTACAGTCCCAGCAGAAAAAGCTGAAGAAAACACCAGTACTTACTTGAGGTAAGTACATTCCTCAGTGACCTAGAGAGATAACGTGGTGGGTCAGAAGGCCAGTTGAAAGAATCCCTTCAAGGGATTAAGCAATGGATCAATAAATTATAGATGTGCAAGATTCTGGTGTGACAAAACATTTCTATGTAGTTTTATTGCAGTAGTTTTAAACTAAATAATGGCATATAAATATTCTATGAAACAGAACTTCCAGAGTTAGCCAAATGTACAAAACAGAGAGTGCGCTCTGGAGATGGAGCAGTGCCAGAAGAGCACCAGTGACTTCCTAAGATACCTGAAGGGTCAGTAGCTAGTAATAAACCATTCTAAATATGTGTCCAACAGTTGCACAATCTCTCTGGTACTTTTCCATCACATAATCACTTTTCCTCACACAGCATTCCTCAGCTAAAACCTGCAACCCAGTGAAATGTGAAAATATTGGAGCAGTCAGTCTGATTTTTTAAATTATATGTTCACACAAATAAAAATCTTTGTCAGTGAAAGATTTCTAGGGAATTGAGATCAGCCATATACCCAGCAAAAACTGCTAAACAAGGCCATATGTATTCATATAGCTGCACTTTCATTTTTAAGTCCAGCTGATAGAGAAAACACAAATGGTAAGAGGGTGCATTTGATTACACAGAAGTCAATTTGAAGCAAACAATTTATGAAACATATCCAGCTTATACTGCAAGCAATTTGTGAAAAATACAAGGGTGAAAAACAGAAGGGTGGGGTACAGCTGTTGTACTATACAGCCACTGGGTTTGCTTAATAAGGACTTCGTTTAGCAAAAAAAAATCATCATGCAAATATACGTTTTGCCAGCCTTGTATGTCTGATTGCCATCGCCACAAAAGGTAAGGGAATCAGAATGTCAAAGCAATCTTTGTTCTTTTTTTTTTTTTTTTTTAACAGCTTCATATTGCTAAACTTATCACTATTAACTAATTAATTCTTGAGGCACTGACACTGGGATCAAACATGCCTGTAATCAAACCACCACCACAACTGCTCTTGGTCACAGACTCTTACACACATGTCTTAATCTAGATCAAAACTCAGATTCCCTAATTGTATTAATTTTATCATTCTCCTAAAAGTTACTAAAAAATCCTTTAAAACCTGGAAGCTCAAAGACATATAATCTGTGAATAAACAAACCAGTGAAGTAGGCTCTGAATATACCTGCTTTATGAATAATATAGAAAAAACTGTTCTACAGTAACGCTCTGTGCCTACCACACACGATTTACTTTGAAGCTCTCCATGTCCTTTTAGATTTATCCCATCTCCTGATGCCAGCTGAGCTGCTCCTAGTACAGGATCTAGGCATGAAAAAAACCCCATGCTTTATCCCCTTAAGCCACCATGCACCGAACTGCCTAATTCTGAGGTTGGTTCATGGCCAGTTAAGGCTTTGGCTAAACTGAGAACATTTTAAAATTTGATCACCTCATACCAGTCCCTGAAGTGCTGTTATGGCACCAAAGATTGCCAGCGTGCCCATCTCTTTCCCACGCTGCTCCTGAATCGAACATGTTGCGCCAAGGAACCCAGCTGTGTGGATAAACCCTTTTGGGCCAGCAGATAAACACGCAGGGCTGGAGGAGTTGGCACCCTGTGGGATTAGTTACACTAGTGGAAAGCAAGAATAAATACTGCGAATTCAGAGGGGTAACTTTGGGGCCCACTTTGCACAGAGGTAAATGACAACATTACTAGTAAGGCAGCAGCAAATTAGACTTCACGATTTCCCAGATGGTGCTGCACCTTTATACAATAAATGTCACAACATGAACTGCAAGTCTTCTTTTACCCTTCAGGAAGGTAATACTAAGGTTCTTTCAGGGGCTTCACTGCTGTAAACAAACTGGAGAGAAATCTTCAGCAAACAGTTATAACATGCAGAGTTGTCACTTAATTATATGCTTGAGTTACACTACACATTGAGTGGCACTAATTGCACTGAAACTGGAATATTACTAACACATAGCTCGGCTATTTCATTTGTGTACACAGTGTTGTTGAGTAATTTCAGCGTCATTAAATGTTGGCTTGTCAAGGTGGGGATTTCCTAAAAGAGCTGTACCTAGTACAGTAGAGGCCAAGTCATGGAGAAGTATGTCTCATTGTGGAGAAAAACCCAGTCTTTATCCGTAAGTGCAAGTGACCCACTGTGTAGACCCCCAGAATCTGGCACTCTCTCATTTTACCAGTGTATTTCATGCTCTCGTGGAAAAAAAGCACAATCTGGGCAAGCACACTGGTGGGATTTTCCATTGCTAAATTTTCCTGGGTTGCAGGAAATGCTTTTTCTTTTCTTCTTCATGCACAATAAAAAGGTAATTGAAAGACAAAAGTGAAGAGAGCACTGAAACAGAGAGAAAGGTAGTAACCCTGAAGGAAAGGAAAGACAATCATGAAATTAGAGAGATCTTAGAAGTCTGCAGGACGGAGAGCAAAGGACACTGTAGGACTGAAAGAAGGACCAAGAACAAAATGCCAAGAATGGATGAGAAACAACAAGAAATAAGAAGGAACAGGGAAAAGAAGGTGGTTGCAATGGGACAGAGACGAGGTTCCTGATGCAGTGAAGATGCTGAAAAAAAAGGAGACAAGAGTTGCTGGAGGAACACGTAAAGCTATCTCCCAGCTTTGTCTTCACCAATCATGTGTTGTCTAACTGGGAGACATCCACTAAACATTCTTAGTGTCCTTGTTACAAAAGGAAAAATAGTTAATGTACAAGTGTTCGGCTTGTCTGAAGAAGAAGAAAGCAGGATGGTACCTCTAACTTATTGGACGAACCAAAAGCAGAGGTCCAGAGTCTGGCTTACTTCACTTGAATTACATGGAAGAAGCAGAAACTTTTCCACTGAAATCAATCGATGGACTTAGTTTGCCATTTTGCTGTCATATAAATCTCAGAATTTAGGGCTTTTCTTCTTAACCTTGGTGTCAAGCAAAAATTCGCTTCCCTTCACACATTACCTTTCATTCCAAAGCACCTCTAGAGTATATTCAGGTGTAAGTGTCTATACATATATATATATATATNATAGTGGCCAATCTGCATCAGTATAATAGTGCCACATATAGGCTCAAAAATAAAGACATTGTTTATGTATAAGCAATAGTAGCAGATCAAGAAAAAAAAATCAAACACAGAAAACAGGCAGAAAGCCACCTGCCAAAAATCTCCCATCTCCATGCTCTAATTCTGAAAAGATAAGGTGAAAATATGTAAGTACCTGTATTCTTTTAAGGACAGATAAAAAGGGTATTACTGCAAAGCCTTTATATGTAAGAGTACATTAGCAAAAGTAGGTATGAAATACTCAAGGTCCTCCATTTCAAAAAGTTCAGAAAAACCTTTCTTTTTTGCTCCTGCCTCTTGAAGAGGATCCTTCTCAGCACTCATTAAAATGCACTTTTGGAATGAAATGGCTGATCAAAAAGCATGTTTTTCTCTCCTCAGAATGAAATAGGTTTGCCTGGCTTTAGAACTCACCTTTCACACATACTAAAAAAGTTATTACTAATGTTTAAGACAGTATGTACTGAAATTTTAGAATGCTGAGCATACAAAGTGCACTAAAGACGTTCAGCATTTTAGAAAATTGACAGGATATTTTTGTTCAAATAGGCTTGTTTTGCACTTAATGTCTCCTTTTCAAATGCAAGATGTATACAAAAATAACTGACAAAACTCAAACATGAAGCGGTAGACTCGGGGCGGGGTTTGTTTGATTTGNCTTTTTTTTTTTTTTTTTTTTTTAGAACTAGCCATGAACATAAATGGAAACTGGGTTCTCTTGATGGAAAAGTCTATGCTAAAGTGGTTAGCAAGAACTAATAGCTGTACTATCTTTACCTTCTTTTGGGACAAAAAAACAGCAGTTTATATTCTTCCCTTCTCTTTAGGAGCTAACAAATAAAGTAAACCAACAATTCTATCATATCGCTTTTTCAGTAATTAACTAGACCCATGGTTGATTTAACACCTCTGAAAACCAAGAATGCAAGAACATGCATATTTTAAGAGCATCTGACAATGACTCTCTATAGGCCAACATTATTTACTAGTTCTGTCAGGGTGCTATTATGTTGCCTGTACATACTAATATAAACCAGTTTCATTGAAAGCACAATTCAGCTTCACGAAAATATACTGCAAACTGATGGTTCCCTTGATTAATACTAGCTCTAGTGTACGCTGCAAACTAGCAAAAATAATCATGAATTACCACCATCCAGAGAACCAGTCATTAAGGAGAAAAGCAGTGCATTACACACAGTAATACAGAAATAATGCTATCAAAACGGTTGCTGCAGCGGCACGCTTTAGACTCTTCACCCACATTCTATTATTGTTGTCTACCATTCCTTAATGTAACTTAATGAACAGAGTAAGTTTAAGATGAAACACTAGACAGATTTTCTGGTAATTACAGTCACTTCACTTAGCAGAAAGTGTCATGTGACAAAAAGGTTTACAGAAATACTAAAACCAGAAGACTAGTAACTGTGTATTCAACAAAACCAATGTTATATAGTGGTAGAAAGATAAGGTGCACATCTGAAACACTGCTACAGAAACATTCAAACTAGAATAGAGACTCACATATACCATATATTTTATATACAAAATATGTAAATCTAAAATGAGTCCTTCAGTGTTTGCTGATGGAGGACTGATGCCAAAAGATCTGCATACTGTTTGCATCTCTTACATTGTATTTCTGTGTGACTAGTCTCATAAACCATTTCCACAAGTCAATCAACCTAATTTCCACCTGAATCCATTTTAGGAGCTCTTACAAGCTGAAGACTCACAAAAATATTCAGATCTTTCACTTACAAACATCACTCAAATTGCTGAAATCAGTTACCTAGATTCATTTGTTCCTAAGCACTCAAAAACAATCCATGCAACCATAGGCACATCACAGCTATCTATCATACCTCAGAAACAAATTTCTTCCAAGACCTGATCTCTTCAGTGAAATCTGAGCATGCCAACCTCCTTCACACTACTCTGAGTTCACAACAAGCAGCAGATGGTACTGAAATTTTCCATCTGGGGACACGGGGACATGGCAGGACATATAAAACTCCCTCATATTAAAGACTGTTTAAATGTGATGGGGGAATAGGCTAAACTGAGAGGCAACTGTACTCACAACTTCTGTATCAGCCCCATCTGCAGACTGCCTTACAGATGGGCTGGATCAGGTCAGTCCTTATGAGCTTTATCTGCACCACACCTCCCTCAGGGGTCACTTTAGGACAACGCGCCTGGACTCAGTCCTAGGAGGCTGGTTCAAGCACAGCTCCTTTCATCTGCACCCTGCTATTAGGGGATCATCAGTACTTGAACCTAGTACATTTGCTCCAAAT
>VYZM01013189.1:109456-135662 GCA_013398915.1 Dromas ardeola
ACAGAAGAGTTAGAGAGCTCTATCTATTTGGCTTTTCAAAGGGAAAATGGAAAGCTGGCTAGATTACCATAAACAATACTGCCATGGGGAGAAATTATTCAGGGAATAAAGAGTTTTTTCATCTAGCACAGAAAGGTACAACCAGCAGCTGGAAGCTGCAGACAGGTATCTTCAAAGTAGAATAAGCCACATGTTTCTATGATTGAATGTTATTAACCACTGGGATAAACTACCAAGGGAAATTATGATTCTCTATCCATTGCTGCTTTCAGATCACAGTTGGGTATCTTATTTCTCAAAGTCGGCCTTCAGTTAACCAGAAATTACTAGGCTGAAGACAGATGAAACTGGATCAAGTGTAAGAAATTGAGATACGAGGTGCTAACTCAGCTAATCTAATAGTCTGCTCTGGCTTTACCTGTGTAAAACTATCAAAATTATACTGTTGGCCAGTATTTTTCACACAGGAGAAAAATGCCAAAGTAAAAAGCTGGTTACACATCCAGTGAGTGAGAATTCATTATCATCTACATGTCAATTAATGGCATTTGAGTTGAGCATCAGTAGTTGTTCTCCTTGTTCCCAAAATATCATTTAGCTGTGCTTTTTTCTGATTAGACTGCTAGATGTCTAGCAAAAGTTAAATTTGAGAATATTAACGGAAAAAGTGAGTTCTGGTGAATTAAATACTGTCATAAATTTCCATTTCTTTTACTTGATTTAGTGACTGGTTCAGTTGATTTATTTAGGGGTTCTTGTATATATGATCTGCTTTGTTATAATAAAAGGAATGATGTTAAACCACCTTAAAAAACAGAAGTGGCTTGGAAATACTGCTAATAATACATCAATTCAAATTTGGCTTATATCAGCTTAGATATTGGAGATTGCGACATATTGCTGCAAAATAATAATTAGGAACACAATAGTACTTATATAGGGCTTTCATTGCTGGTTTCCTAAATAGTTATTAATTATTCTACAGGCCAAACTGCATGAAACTTAATCAGGAATTTTAAGTTGCATAAACTGACATATTGCAGTTATTGGAGAATGTGACATAAGAAGGCTGAAAGTCGTATTTTCAAAGTCTTCAAAATAAAAGATTCACGGAGTTCAGAAATAAGTTTATAAACTTTCTCCAGCATGAAAGTATAAACAAAATAAGGGAATTATTCACAGTCTCAGAATACTGTAGAGAAAAGCTTATATTAACTATCAAAGAAACTGTCTTAAAAGATTTTGAGGAGGATACTCTAGAGAAGATATTGAAAATCAAGTTAGAAAAAGCACTGATGAGAAGGATGCAATGACTATTTCTCTTCAAGTTAGAGAGGAAACACAGCAGATGAAGAAAGGAATCAGAGTTTTATGGACACAAAATGTAGTTGGAATTGGCATTACGAGTAGGTGTGTGACCAAGAAAATATGCTGGCAAATTTGGCAGCTCAAGGCATAAATTGTGTCTGATACATGAAAAGAATTACACTCATTTTTACATGTGAGTGCAAACCAGGAGAAGTGGCACTCAGGTGTCCTTGAATAAGCCTCCTTAATTTTAAGTCTACTGCCTTGTCACATGTTTTTTCTGAATTTGTAATAATTGAACAATTTGCATCTTTCCCTCAAAAATTATGATAACACCAAATTAATTTCTCTCTCTTTTTTTTTTTTTTTTCAAGGAAGGAGTGACGGGTTCTTGCAGTACAAATGCCACGAGTAGGACTTATTTTTTTTTATAATAAATTTGTTTTCATTACAACATGGCTAGAGCTTGAAAGTCACTTTCAGTTTCGCTATTTAATAAAAATTATGAATGACTATCACAGTAGTGATTTAGTAATCCTGCTACTAAAAGAGGACAGAGTAGCCAAGTTGAACAGAGAATACAAAGAAAAATTTCAGGAGAAATTAGAAAATTTTGGAGAAGAAACATCTCAGTAGATTTTGTCAAAATCCCTGCAGGTGTCCACACTCTTCTACCGGGCATTCTAGCAGGAGTGAAGAACTTACGGAATCATTTTCTAAAACAAATAAGAAAGTTGTAGTAGGGTTCAGTCTAACAGAAGAAGCAGCCCAACTTTTGGATATATGTTTTAGAAACAGGATTTAGAAATGAGTTTGTGTAAGGAAAATATAAATTAAGTTACTATAGACATCTCTTCAAACTGAGGTAAAGCCTGTGTCCAACAATTAATCATGTAGACAGAAATGAAGTCAAAGTAGAAGGGAATCCATGACCCAGGAAAACTCTTTTATTCTCTTGAAAGACTGCAGACTTATTAAACCTGTATTTACAATAACGTATGTTTATTTTTAAAGAGTGGAAAAAGAAATAATTTTACAGAACTGAATATTTCAGTCACTGGGTGATGAACGTACTGAGTGCCATTTCATAGGTGAAATCTTTTGAATAAATGTCAAGATAAAATGGACTTTTACCATATGATGGCCTATTAGGAAATATGACCTTTTGACAGAAGGCTTGTAGTAAATGATAAAATAATTTATTGAAAATGACTGTGTTAACATGGGTAGCAAGCAGATAGCTGGTGTTCTGAATTCCTCACCTGAACGGCAAGATATGTCATGACAGTCTGACATGTTAAACAGTTGAACAGTATGCTAGGAATGTGCCAGTGGTTGCTAATGGGTGGCAGAGGTTTTATGGCATTGCATTCGGAGGATGGATTTTGACTAGAATTATTCCAAATTGCGTGTTACCACAGACAATATGAACTCTTGTGTTGTGCAAGTCACCAGTTTATGAATAAACTTCCCAAGCACACACTAGCACTGGGGCCGTTGACATCTATATTTTGGATTATATGCTTCAACAATAGAGAGAAAGACATTTAGAACGCATGTTGAATTCCATCCATCATTGAGATCAGTGATCTGAATGGTATTTTCCAGCAGGGTTCTCAAATTTTATTATTTTCAACTTTGAGGATGTCAGAATCTTACCCTTCAAAAAAGAATAAAATAATGGCCTCTGACCTTATTCTGAAGGAGGTGGTAAGCAGGGTGCAATTACTGCCCCACTTCAAAACTGAGTCAAAGATAAGAGCCAGAGTATGCTGCAAAATAATAATTAGGAACACAATAGTACTTACATAGGGTTTTCACTGCCAGTTTCTTAAATAGTTATAAATTACTCTACAGGCCAAACTGCATGAAACTTAATCAGGAATTGTAAGTTGCATACACTGATCACCGCATAAAATCAAAGATCCTGTTTCCATGTTAATATTTTTGGTAATAATAATAGAGTCAAAGAAATGCCAGGCACAAATAATGCAGGCAGAATACCTATGAAGACTGTGCATTTTTTTTTTTTTTAATTTTTCAGGAAACAGTCACAAGGTTTGGAGTCTTGTTACTGAAAACAGAATATTTTCCATCACGCATAGCGGGAGCATCAATTCTATCTAAGTGCTAGCACTTAATCAGTTCCATTCAATTCTGACTCCTTTCACAGTAAAAAAAAATTCTACTACAAGCCTCTCTTAGAATTATTTTCCAACTTCACATATTGGGCAATTTGAACAAGCATTTAGACTTTAATAATGGTTTCTGGATGACTACATAAATAGCGAGTCATTACTATTTAAATGAACAAAGAAAGCCTTCAAGCCAATGAAATTAAGAAAAATATCCTAAACCATTAACAAAGCCTTTGGTACCTTCGCCTAATTTGTCCTGAATTAATCATGGACAGAAAAAGAAAACAAATGGAACAAATGGAAAAAGAAAAAAAAGGAACATTAGCTATAAGCACTAATGGGAAAAGACTATATAGAATAATTATTTTGTTCAAAACCAAGTAAAGCTCTCGAGAGGTGAACTTCTGTGAAATTTAGAACATAAGAAATGAGTATTCACTACTAATATGTAAAAGTGTGCCTTTGCAGAAAATATTCTTTATTACTATGTTCCATTGGCTAGTTTGCGTTGTAATGTATTTCATACATAGAAGAGGTGCACCAGTAAAATTTTCCTGCCAGCTGATGTTTCCTGACATAATGACCACTTGCCAGAACACTAACAGTTGGTGTAAGCAAAGCTATATTTAAAATGGAAGGTGTATGCACTGTAAACAAAGAAAATTGGTAAAGAAATAAATATTTGACTTACTATAGGACCTTGCTATATTTCAAATTATTTTTACATTTTGAAAGCTTGACTGTAGCACTCCTCCTCCTACCCATTAACCCTTCTGAAAGATATTCTGATGTCTCCAGATTTCACGATCCTGGTGGCTCAGCTCCTTTTCTAAATTTTTATTTTTTCAGAATCTATTCTGGATTTTGAATAACAATTGTGCATTTCAGACTGCTTCCTATTGAGCAAACAACAGAACACAGAAGAACAACAGAACAACAACAGAAAAAACAGAAACAATAGAACAGCTTCTTTGATACTTGGCAAACCTCAGCCAATATCTTGCCTTGGTACTCAACACCAGGTTTATGAGGTGGCAAACCTGCTGTGGGAGCAGGAAGGATATGAAAAAGGGCATCTCAAATGGTTTGAATAAATAAGAAATAAAAGGCAACATTTACCTGAAGTCCTTTAGACGTAAAAGTCCCTATTTGTAGCTCCCTTAAATGTATAATCACAGTTATTTTAAAAGTCGATTCTTCAAGATAAACGCCTGGTTTCGCTAGTACAGAACCGCTGTGGGATGCTTTATAAAGTTACTGGCAACCTGTATGCTGCATTTCTTACATGGTGTTTCAGCTTGGAGACTTTCAATGACAATGCAATGAAGACCTCACAGATTTGCCATACATCACTGTCATTTTTGATGAACTATGATGCTGAAATGAAACGGCACCAAGAAGACTGTAGAAATCTTCTCGTGCAGCTTTTACTCATGCTAGTGAGCACTCACACAAGTAATCTTACTGGAATTAATGGGGCTCCCGACATGACTCACAAGCAAGAGAAATGGTTCCAGAAGGAAAGACTTCCTCAGAAACCAATGGATTCAGTACTGGAAAGTAAATCAATTCCTAACCAGATTTATAAGCACTTGAGTCAAGTTTAAATTTTTTTCTTTTCAGACAACTTGCGTCTGATCAGTGATTCAAAATTTTATTAAATTGTCTTCATTTAGGTGAAAAGCTGAGGTAGTTATAATGGAGTAAAAGCTGCAAATAAAGACTGTAGACTTCTGGAAATCTCAGGCCCCAAATCCATTCCCCAAGTAATTCCCAATGGAATACACTAGTTGTAACATTCTAAGATTTTACAAAAGTCTTCTGTCAAAAGATTTACAGATTACTAGTATGTTACTACTACCACTTTTAAAACTCTCTTTCCTTAACTATGTGCCATAGTTCTCAAGTGATGTTTGGTAATACCATTCAGGACAAGAAAAACTCATGACAGGGCATTTCAAAGATGCAGCAGTGGAAAAAATGCAAATTATCCCATTGGTAAATTCCAATTTTTTCTGTCTCAGGATTAATGAAAAGAACATTAATAACTCCTCCCCACAAGAGCACCGTGGCTCTGCAGGAAGCTTCCAGTAGTGCAGTGAGAGCAAGTAGCCTACGCCAGTGCAGCACAGAAATTGTTTATCCACAGATTAAATGACATACTTGCACGCAATTCTAGGGATCCACGTGTGATTAATGAGGTGGCCTATTTCCTCCTGTCTTCCTAAATAAATAAAGTTTTCCACTGCCAGGCGCTCTGCATCATCATTTACATTTATGCAAAATGAACACAAGATCAATTTAGAGCAACAGCTTCTATCACCCGTATTAGATTCATCCCAGGGCTGGACAGTAACAGACAGGGCATAACTCATAACCAAGGGTAGTAGTCTCCTGAAAACGTCACCATTTTAATGTCAGAATGCATATACAGTTCTTGTCAAGTTTATCTTAAAATTACAAATTGAAGTAGCGTCCCTCCCCACTTCTCTGGGTCTTGAAGGCCGGAACTTTTCTACGGTCTTTGAAATGATCATTTTTTCTTTAAAAAGGTTTCAAAAACAGGAGATAAACAAAGCTTTGGAGCACACTCCTTTGATCAAGCACGGGCCCCATTGTGCTAAGCTGAGGAAAGCTTTCATGAAGCTAGAGTCAAAATGCAAATAAATTGCATTTTCATAGATTAAGACTACTAATCTGTACATAACATTCAGAAACAGAGCCAAAGCAGACCTTGCATCATCATGTCTTTTATAAGATAAAGAAAGCCAGGAATGTGGGCATACCAGAAGTTTCTTCTGTCTACAAAACTAATCCAGTAAAAGTATCCTGTTTGCAAGTGCAAAGACATCTGTCTTAGGTGAAGATATGACTGTGGCTAGTAGAATAACCCAGATCCTCACTAGCTTTCTAATGAAGGGGAGAGCAGTACGATTATTTCTGCTTCATTCGGGTACACGGCTGCAACACAGACATGAAAAATAAGCCTGAAGGCTCACAACTAGTTTATAGCAGAGAGGGAAGAGAACCCAAGTTTCTCCAAGTTTGGACAACCAGTTATATCACTGATTACTTTTTTTTAATATAAGGATGATAACAGAGAGACTTACATCTTGAAGAGAAAGTCATGCTTTGCATGCCAAACTGAGATTAAAATAACCAAAAAAAGAGAAAGAAATTGTTCTTTGTCCCTAGAGATTTGAGTTTATCTACCTTCTGAGTCTCATTTGCATGAAATTCAACTGCAGGTATAGCCTCCAGGACTCTAGCAACTCTGTCAAGAAAAGAAAATCACCTAAAGTAACAACTGAAATTCTGAAACACTTGGAGAATGCAGAAGAGCCCAACCAAGACAACAACATATTGGTGCTATGAAGGCAAACCAAATAGCCTTAACCTAACCGGTGCTATCACCAAATAGATGGAAAACCTCACAGAGCTAGAGATACAAACCAGTTATTTCTTATTTGAAATATATGAACTTTGAAATATGTCAGTTGCCAAGAAATGATAGCTGCAGGAAAAAGGTGATCTTTTAATACTAACCATTGATTCTAGAGTATTTTCATACAGGCCCAAATTAGGTGAACTACTTGATCAAATTAGACTCTACCTTTCAAAACCCAAGAGGAATTTACTAAACAATCAAGAATTTACTAAACACTCAACACTTACAACCACCCCAAAAAAATCCAGTTGAAATCCGTGAGTAGCACATTTCAGCCATGTTGATGGTTTTCAAGTCCATCACATGAACGTCACTTTTACAATAAAATGTCATTTTCAGCATAATAGTGATCTTAGAAATCATATAATGAAATGATTTTATATAGCTGAACTTTCAAATATCCACAGCCCCCCACCCCCTCCCCTCAAAATGTAGGGAAATTCCTGGCAGGTATAGTTTGTCTACTTAAATGACAATTTTCAGACCCAACTTACTTCTTTGTAGCCGAAAATGATACGCCCATCATTGAGAAGGGTGGCCTGAAAAGTGAAACTGCCCAGGTTGTAATTATCCTGCAGATGTACATGGTCCCACTGGACAACTAGTGCTGTGCCTGTGAACCCCAGAGTGGGGGTAGAGAGGCAAAGGGAAGAAAAAAATGTGAGAAAAATATTAACCGACTGTAGGAAAAGTGCTTAACTGCAGTTACTTGAAACAAAAACAGTGATTTGTCTCTTTAGCGACTTTCCATCCAACACCTTGAAATGCTTAAGATATTACAAACACAAGTTGCAACTGAAATCCTCTTAAAGGCAGACACCACAGTGCCACAAATAACTACCTCAAGTACTTGCACAAAAGTCTGCTAAAGCAAGAGTGGTCAAGTAACTTGTTTGGAATTGCAAAAGGAGTCAAGCATTGCTAAATGTAGGATCCAGCACTCAGAGTTTAGGTGTGCTGCCACAACCACTACTCCTGCAGTGGCTTTTTTTACTCTATATATACACTCTGATGATTTTGAAATGTGAAGTGCTAATAGTATTGCCTGTTTAGTAAAAGTTATTATTTGAGGAATTCAGATTCTTCCATTAACTATGCATTAATATAAATAGCATTAATATTTTTCTGCATGGTGCAAGCCCTTGCTGAGGTTCTGCAAGTTGAAAAATACTAGGTGTTGGCAATAAATAAACGTAGTTTAAATTAAAACCACTAAGAATTCATAGATGGGGTAAATATTGAGTCTGGTGTGCAGAGATTTAGTTGCAAGAGGCTTGTTAATATTCATGGGAGTTCCGTGGCTGAATATCCACTTATCGCAGTAAAAATGTACCCCAAGCGACTTGCATACCTTGTGAGCACGTTTGACAGATGTTGAGGGTTATAGACATATTAAAGCAGCTTGGCTGAAAGACACTTATCACCAAAACTGTGTTTACTGAAAATGACTTTTTCGTCTTTATATGCCTTCCTCAACATACTTGTCTCCTTGGCACTAATGGAAGTTATGTGCTTTGATTTACAACACTTTAATTTCATTCTTCTTGGAGTGTTCAAGGTGGGTCAGTATGCATCCAGTTTAATGCATTTTTGATATATCCTTAAAACATCTTTTTTCACAGATCTGTGCTGTAACTTTCATTAATGCATCTTGTCAGAGGTTGTCATGAAACTATGAACATGCAAATTTTTGGTGCATACTGCAATGAGTCCACCACATTATTGTCCCATTTGTCTTTCATAAGTATAGTACATGCTCGTTAACTGTGCACACAGTGTATTTTCCTTCTGTGACCACATTCATTAACTGCTTTCTGAATATATATTTGATTGTATTAAATAAAAAATTTAAAGAGACTTCTAAAATTATTGGAGCAAAAATAGTAAGAACTTCTTATAGTCAGACTTTGAGTACCTCAGATCTGTGTGCATCTCAGAATGCCAACCTAAAGCGGAAGTCAGCTGCCTCCAAAATAGTCTTCTCATTCCCAGGGCCTTTATGTAGATTTGTGTGTACTTAAGTTCCCTGCAGTTGGCTCCATGAGTGAGACTTGAATGGGTCACCACACTCTGCCCTTGCTCACTACAGTTGCCGCTCTAAAGCAGCACACTTACTCGCAGGGATAAAACACAGATGAATAAAAAATGAGGAGCTAAAGATACAATTTGCTCCATTCCTTTTTATTTGGGTAAGATAGCAAATTCTTTGACCTAAGAACGAGGTCCAAAAGATCATCATGCCTTACACATCAAGAGGGATCCAAAATCTCAAAGAAGTATTCAACCTTGTCGTGAAAGCCATGTGATACAGCCTGCTCCTTGATACACCTGGTATTAAGACTGAAAGTCAGGAATACAATGAGAAATTGCAATGCCTTCCCAGAAACCTCAGATTATTTCAGTAAAGATGAAAAATATCAGGCCACAATGTCAAATAATTTATGAACTGAAAAGAATATTTTTTTCTATTTGAAAATTCGCTATGCAAGGAGTGGGATTTTTTCACATAAGTCTATTTCATTGGAATTTTAACAAATAAATGCTGCAAGCAATGACTAGATTGAAAGGAAAGTTTATGACTAGATGCAAAGGTTATTTCAATCCCTGATTTAAAGAATAAAAATTAAGACACCTGGTTGGAAATGTGACATATTTTTGGACATGTTCGTAATTTGTGCTTAAAGTCACTATGAATAAACATACACAGAATGGCACAGGCTTATCCAGGAATATTTAAAACAACCATAGATCTCATGATATTAAGTCATGATATTAAATGCTCTAAGTTTTAAATTCAGAATAGACGTTGTATTTGATCACTAAAGGCCTGAGGTAAGGCACCAGCTGCCTTTTAATCACATAGTTCATGTTTTCAAAATATTGATTATAACTGACTTCATGAGACAAATATCCACACATTCAAGGCCCTTGAAATATCTCACAGAGCTTCAAGTATAAAAATGCAGTTTGCCTTTTACCCTTTCAATCTCTTGTACAAGGGACTGTTGAGGACTCGTGGTGTAGATGAGTGTATTGGATTCTAATCCTGGGACTTGATGCACACTTAGTCATTGACAGGTTTATTAACCTTATACCTGGCCTGCTTCTGTGTATTCTTGCTATTGCATTCCACAAATGCTATTTTCATTTTAGCTAGTGGGTGCACAGTGTTTACTATATATATTTTGAAGTAACAGGAACTTGCACTTTTATACAAGACAGATTTTTCCTTTTAAAACTGATAAACTACATTGCTAGTTTGAGTTTATGTACTTTAACATTCAGAAGGTATCTGTCCAATTAGGAAAAAGTATTCATGACCCTTTGATCATGTTCTAAATTAAGAACTGTTTATGGCTGTCTAGCCACATGCTTTATACAGCCTGTGAGTGAAACAAAAAACCAAACCAAAACAAAACACACCCAAAAAATATTAAAAAAAATCTTCAATTTTGCCTTCAAAAGTAGTTATTAGGAAAATATGAAGAGCCAAGCGATACATACACATTCATTTATGAAGGACTACTACATACCATTATCAAAGTATCTGACTGTTGAATTTCTTGACACACTGGGGTCAAAATTTGCCATTAAGGGTGCAATATATTGTGTAGCTGTTAGCATTCGATGCACAACTTCTCCAGTATATATGAAACCTACAATAAAAAAAAATATTGAGACCATTTCAGTAACTTCTGAAAAGATTTAATAGAATGGCAGGTTGAAGTAGGCATTGCCAGAGCATTAAAGGGTCATCTGAGAGAAATTAATCCCACCACCAGTTTTAGAGTGAATTAAGTAAAAGCTAAAATTTCAGGAAAATGTCTGTGACGGCTGCTAGAAGAACAAGATCCAAGAACAATGGAACAATTATTTCAACAAGCAAGTTTTCATAGAGAAATAAAAACAGAGCGAACTCAAGGAAGAATAACTCCAGTTAGGGACAAAATGCAGATATGTGGCATTATCAAAATGAGCCATTTACCACCATGCATATTCCATAGTGCTTTCTGACTCTTCCAAAAATCTGCATTTTTTTTGCTGTTGCAAACTGTTACCTCTTCAAAAGTTAGTCTAACCCTTTTTCATATTTCTAGAGACACAGACTAAGAGACTATTTTCAGACAAGAAGAGGTGACAACCTTTAAAAAAAAAAAGTCAGATGAAGAGTGGAACTGATAGGATTTTTTCATGATTATAAGTCCAGCAGCATTTCTGCTACATTCTCTGCAATATCAGGTCTCACTAGTTTAACCTGTTCATCCCTGAATCCACAGTACTCCTCAGATCAACAGTGGTCTTCCATCAGAAGTGCTCACCCAAAACCTCTTACTGGTTTGGAACTGGAGTTCTTCTTTCAAGCAAGAACAGCCATCTATGGTGAGTATAGTAATGCTGCAGTTTTCTTCAAAGCAAAACTTTGTGTATTTTAATGGTAGGAAACCCCTTCCATTTTAAACAATAAATGGTCTACAAATAAACCTGCACTGGTTTAGATTTGCCAACTCCAACTGACTAATGGGACTAACTTCTTCAGATGCCTCAACATAAAGCCTGACTTAAAATCTTCGATTGCCCTAGAGAGTCTTTTCTTAAGTTTTATTTTAGCTTTTGCCTTGCTGGTCAAAACTGACAAACTTTAAGTTGATTGGAGCTACAGATAAATCTTCAAAACTAAGGTTGCATATTACCTCTCCTCTTATGCTGACGTGTTTGCTATTTCTCCCTATAACGGTTTAATGAAGTATATTCCAACAGCAAACACCCCAATAACAACGAGAATATTTGAGCCGGCTGAAAATTTTCTAACAGAAAAAATTCTATTTGGAAGACATCTCACAGAAATTCAAGTCTTTATTGGCAAATGAAATTATCCACTGCAACAGTATTTATGCTGGTTTGTGTTTTCTTTTCCCTCTTCAGTCATATTGAGAGTCTCTCTTCCTCCATGACCCCTTTTACTGTCAAGCCCAAGAGGTGCTTTCTACTCACATTTCGTATCATCATATTACAACACATGATGAAGAAGCATATAAATCTATCCCCAAAATACGATTGGGAAATTCCAGAACTAAACACAAACCGGAACAACTAGAATTACCCTCAAGGTAGAAATACCATTTTCCAGCCAACTTCAGTTAATATATGATATTAAAAAACTATTAGTGTGCAACCCCACTTTCTTAGTAATAGTATCTCCATCCTAACCACTGTGAGATGAGACATGTTTGTTGAAAGGAAATTTCTGAGAGCATGAAAAAAAAACAACCAAGTTTCTGGAGTGCTTTAGGCATCCTTTTACATGTTGGTAAACGCTTGCTAACTGTTCACAGAACTAGTTCTAGAAGTCATAAAATGCTATAAACAAACAAACAAAAAAGGTGGTTCTTTGGAATCATTTTCCTGCATGGCTGCTAGTAGTTAATGTCAAGTACCATAAAGTCAATTCAAGTGGAGGTGATAGGAGACCTAATAAAAAGCCAGGTGTGGAGAAAATACAACAAAGTATTCATTTGGAAACATCTGGCATTGGTGAGCTAGGAACCTAACTGCCTTGCTTCCTTTAGTACACACCTTTGTATTCAAATGATACAGTATTTTAATATCGGGACACCTCCTAACTACTAAATTAATTCTTAGGACTAAACTACAACTGTCTTTTTTGGGTGGGGAAGATTCTTCCAGTTATATATCTAAATACCACTTCTCTCTTTTGCTAATTGACAGGGAGAGAGAAGCACCAATTAAAAAAAGTAAAACTGCCCATACATATTTACAAGTCATGTATAAACCTGAACTTTCAGAATATACAATTGTGGCTGTAATTTTACTCTATTACTCATCATTTTAGGATAGCCGACAGTCCTGCCAAAGTATAGTCCCTAAAATGCATTTTCATTATTTCCTGCTTATTGCTGTCTGCTTCTAAAATGTCATTCCCTTGAGAAGTATTCCCTCATGCTTATTTAGACATTTTAAATACATATCATTTTACAGAATATTTGTCATACTTATTATCCCTATGGTCATGTGCGCACATATTTTAACACAATCTTGGGTATATAACTCTATAACCTTGAAACCATTCCTCAAAAATATTTTGAAGACAATATAAATAAAACCTTTGAATCCATATTCATGTATTACAATTAGCCTTAATACTTCAGTACTTATTCATCCCTTGCACAATGGTCCTATCTTTACACACAGTTTCCCTTTCATGCCTTCATTCCATTTACAGTATAAATGTCACCATTATAACTAATAATGAGGCAGATACAATAGGAAAAGAAAAGACTTAATTGTGCTGGAACACATAACTAAGTAAATCAGCCCAGGTAATTAGTAACCACAGAGCGTATTTCCAAGTGTTTGCCGGATGCAGCTTTACTTTAGACAAAAATGGAAAGCAGGAGGTGGATGATAGCTGGGAAGCAGGCAGGCCTTGCATGAAGATCATTCTAATGAGAACTCCACTCATGCGTTGGAACAACTTGAAAAGAAACACAAAGTCATTTCAAATCATCCCAGAGATTCAAAGGCTGAAGCCACTGTTGAGCACGGACATTTTATCATTGCCATTACAACTTAAAGGAAGCAGCAAATGTAAAATTAACTTATTCCAGAATGGACTTCCGCAGAAAATTGGCTTATACTATCTGTGACCTAATTTTCTGACAGTGGTAAATGCCCATGGTTGATTCATTTAGTCAAGGAAGAATTTTTCAGACCTGCAATTTCCTGAACCACTTAATCTCTCCTTTGTTGGAGGAGTTGGTAGAGCTCTTTTCCAAAACTCTCAACAAGTACTATACCTAGAAGCATAATACGCTCCTAAATACTGGAATGAAGACAAATAGGGAAGGGTGCCCAGCATTTTATAAGTTTTATATGTATATATAAATCTAACTAAAACTAGGGATGGACTAACACTAAAACCACTTGTAAAACAAAGAGGGTATACTTCTAGTCCTCATAGTGTACAAATGCACACTCACACAAAGAGAGGGGAAAACTATATATATATATCTAACCATGTAATATGAAAGCACAATTCCACTTGGTGCAGGACCTTAACTTGATTTAAAAAATGCATTTTACATTTGGAAAGGATAAATTCAGAATATGCTTCATATCTGTTGCATTTTAACATATTAGATTTACATATAAGATTTAACATACAAGATTACAACAATCTGCACATAAGATGTCTGTGGTTTCTTTTTTCTACACCTAGCTGTGCACAAAATCAGTACCACTTAGAAAGTTTTTCAACAATGTTTGCCAAATGTGCAAAAGAATGGAATTAGAACAAAACACCCACTCTAGATTATAATTTCATGTGTTATTTATTTTTAAATATCTGAAACAACTGGTCATATTTTAAAAGCATCATACTGAATACAGGGTATACATGAATTATACTTCTGTGTGCTTGTGATGAGTAGGCTCCATTTTGAGAATATATGTTTTAGATGCTCAATACTTCTTCAAAGCTATTATGACAGTTCAGTCTTTACCTGTGTAGTGGGTTGAGCTTTGCAAGCTGCCAGACGCCCACCCAGCTGCTCTCTCACTTCCCTTCCTCAGTAGGACAGGGGGACAAAATACAACAAAAAAGCTTGTGGTTCCAGATATAGACAGGGAGAACATGTGCCAATACTGTCACGGGCAAACCAGAACTGACTTGGGGAAAATTAATTTAATACATTGCCAGATAAAATAGGTTTGGATAGTGAGAAACAAAGGCAAATTAAAACAAGACCTTCTCCCCACCACTCCCGTTTTCCCAGGCTCAATGTCACTCCTTCATTCCCAACCCTTCTACCTCCTCCTCCCCACTGAGCAGTGCAGGGGGATGGGGAATGTGGGTTGCAGTCAGTTCATAACACTTCATCTCAGCTGCCCCTTCCTCCTCACATTTTTCTCTGCTTCAGTGTAGTTACTTCCCATGGGCTTCAGTCCTTCAGAATAAACCTGCCCCAGCATGGTTCCTCCAAGGGCAATGATTGCTTCAGGACATTTCCACATTTCCAGTGTGGGGTTCTCCACAGGCTGAAGTGTGCATATCTGCTTCAGTGTAGGCCCTTCCACGGACTGCAAAGAAATACCTCCTCCAGCCTGATCTCCTCCACAGATGTTTTGATGCCCAGATGACCTCCTCCCCCTCCTCCTCTCACCTTGGTGTTCACAAGGTTGTTTCTCACGCTTTTTTCCTTGCTCTTGTCACTGCTGTGCAACGTTTTTTACCCTTTCTTCAAAATGCTTTCCCAGATGTGCCACCAGCTTGGCTGATGGGCTCAGCTGTCTCCTGCAGTGGGTCAACCGGGGCTGGGTGGATCTGTCCCTGTCTGACGCAGGGCAGCCCCTCACCTCCTTCTACAGAGGCAGCCACCCCACTGCCAAAACCTTGCCACAGACCCCTAATACAAGACTTAATCTAATATTTTACTTGTTTTATACAATATACCTATTTCATATTTTATTTCATATATCAACTATTTTACCTAATATGCAACAATAACATTATTTATCCGAATGACTGTAATTTCTAGTATCTTGTTAAGAGGTTTTTTTATTTTTAGATTATGGATTTTCTAGTAGAAGACAGATGTAAAGTTGCAGCTGAAACAGAGCACTTAATGTACTCAGCAATTGCTATCTCTTGCCCAGATCAGGTCACTCCCACTGTATAATACCGTTTGTCTTCTAAGAAGAGAAAAATGTTCTGGGAAAAAGAAAATGATCTAGAGAAAAATCATTGTGACAGCTGAAAAGGAAAAGATTTAATGGTGCTAAATAACAGCAATGAAATAAGTTGATGTGGAATTACTCCTTCAAATAGCCATAACATTGCTTTCATAAAAAGCATATAAAATTTTGCTTACTTTCCAAAATGATCCGTATTGGAAATAAACACCTGAAACAATAATTTTTTCAACCTGAAATACCAAAGAATGCATTTGACAGAATAGGAATGCTCAAAACCACTTTGTGGCAGCTGCCAATAAGCAGTTTGACACTCGCCTCAAAAGCCCCCGCAATTATCTTTCCCTTCTTTTCATTGTTCTGAAGAATTTGAGAGCTTGACTCAATGGCAGGTAAGTTCCACCAAAGCTCCATAAACCAACTCTACTTATCAGGTCTTTTTGACATCATGGTACAAGTTGGCTCATGTACCTTTTGTACAGCAGCATTCATGTTTCAGGGACAGAAATCAATATTGCTTTTATGATCTACAAAGCCTGATGTGTTTTAAAGGTAACTACCTGTTCCCTTTCCACATCAGTTGACGTTATCCAAAGTGTGTCAGGGAGTCCCTAAGTGAAGGTTTTTTCTGCCATAAAATGTGCCTGAACATGTTGACTCATATGGAAGAAAAAGACACATGATGTACATTTTTCTTGAGACAGCTTACCTAATTCCGATCAGAGAAGTGAAAAGATGATACTTGTAATTTAAGATCAAATGAAAAAGTATGCATTTAAAAAACCCAAGCAAATGGAGTGGTAAAGAACCTGGATCTCAAAACAAAGAACAAATCTAACCATCTCATAAAAAACATTAAATGTAGAAAGAAATAAGACTGCTTTGGAAAAAACCCACTTCATTTTCTTATCAGGCAGCTAATGTTAGGTAAAACCCTATGTTAAAACACTTAGTAATACAACAAGCTGTGGTTACTCAGCTGGAAAAGGAACCGCCTGCCAGCAGTGGCTGAACAGTGAAAGGTTTTGCATGAGGCTGTCACTGGGCAAAGGCAGAGATGCCATTTGAGTGCACAGCTCATCAGTGCGGGTTTACTCGAGCGCCCTTCCAGCATATAAACTAGAGGGGAAATAGCAAAGCAGCTTCCGAAAAACAGACGCAGAGGAAAGCGGTTTCCCTTAGAAGGTAGGCTCCAACCCAGGTCACCCAAGGAAAAGCCTTGATTTCAGCGTGTATATTCGCACATGCAACAATCTTTACAAAGATGTAACAACACACTCTCATGCACCAAAATGTCTTGTTGCATAGAGGAATCATTTCTTTCACTTCTCTCTTTTCATTTTCTTACTTAAGCAGGGGGAGAGTACATGACTTCTGCTGCTCATTTTCCTCCAAAAAAACCTTCTGAAAACTGTTTGTGCAGCCAAGAGAGAAAACTGCAGAGGAACTGGCAGGAGCTTCCTGGCCCTCTGGCTGCCTCTCTCTTGGTCTCGGCATAATCAAAGCCTCCTGAAAGGATGTGCCTTGAGGCATTTGGTGGTATCTCATATGACCCCAAGGCTACCTCAACGGGCAGTAGTGCTTCTACTCCATCTTTACCATCTTAGACCCAGTGCACTGCCCATTTTTGATGGAAACCAGAGTCAGCACACATACAGTACTCTACAGATTAAGATTTAACACAATTTTCACAACTTTATCCCCAACCTAGCAATTATGTACTTTTGAAACACCGGTATAAAATGGCATACGTTATCTACCTCATCCGAGGATCTAATTCCCCATCCCTAATGAAGAAGATCGTAGGAGAGAAATTACAAGAGACTTACCTTGGGCTTGTTTGAGAAACCCACCATAACCAGCTGTGGGGCCACAAAGTGTTTAAAGCCTAGTTTCTGTCAAGCAGAATTGGGCATCACTGGCCAAGACAAAGATGAGCTGCTCACAACTTAACGGCAGGTAAAAAAACCCTCACACTCTAAAATTGATTCATATGCCATCTTGATGTCTCCAGCTGCCAGAGATACTGTCTTGCCAAAGAAAAACATTTGGAAAGTGGGTCAGAAATTCTTCCTCTGAGTTCTCCCATTTGCTGACTGTGATCATTGGTAATGCAAAATGGTGCATTCATTTCTCTCGTTAAATTACTATTTGCCAGGGCAGTAGGAAAAATAACCAGAGATAGGGACTGAGAAGTAGGACACAAGAGTTTATATAAACACCCTGTAAGACTGAGGTTCTAATAGTAATTTCAAAAATTTAAATAATTCTCAGACGTAGCATATTCTGAAACAAATATTATTATATTTAATTCTACCTAGCAACATCTCAGCATATCTGCATGAGATTAGCCTTAAAGACCATTTCAGCAATTTCTGGATATTCCCATTTGTAAATAGAAAGCTGCAAATAAATTAAATAGGTAAATCAGAGTATACTTTGTTGTCATTTGTAGCTAGGAAACCAGGTTTAGGTAGTGAAATAAGAGCTAGTGAAACGTATCTGCACCCTCTGCAAAGATTACTGGAATATGGCAACAGCTTTGCTGAAGGCAGGAAGGCAACTGCAGCCTCTGCCCTGAGGGCCACCCGTGTCGTGTGGGATCTGTCTTACATGCTCCCTTGCTCAGATCACTCCAATACCTTGGTCCAGAACTACCTGTGAGCCCAGCTCAATGGTCCAGCCCACAGATGTCCCATCTAAGCTCTCTTTTATTTGCCAGTCACACGCTAATATGTACCTCCAGAAAGAAATCCCCAAACCAAAAATCAAACCACTAAAATCTTTAACTGTGTGAACAAATATTCCTTAATGTATTTTATCTGTAGTGAGATGGTGGAGAACACAGCTATCATTTGGGAAAGCTACGGTCTCATCTGCCTTCAGCACAACCAACTAAGATTTACCTAGTAGGAAGGCCAGAGTATTTTAGGAGTGTTGTTACTTAGGCACATATAAACCATCAGCTGAGATCAATGCAAGAAAAAGAACACAAGCGTAACTCAAGAAGATATGCATTTGTGTTTTCAAAGTGTCAGGAAACTCCAAATTATTCTACAATGGGAAAACTCCACCTTTTAAGCAACTGGTTCTCATGCAGTCATTCACTTCTAAAAGATTTTTGTAAACAAAGCCATATTAAAAATTAGCACCTAATAAAATCCTCACATCCTTTTATTCATTAGCCATTCGGGAAAACTCATTTCAACTGCAGCACACAAACCAACTCATTTGCAAAAACCTCTGCTCTGTTCAAACAAGAGAATAAATTATGTTTTGTGCCACATGTAAATGAGACTATAGAAACTGGACTTCTCCTATTAAAGGCTCTTCCACACACATTAACCCCTCTTCCTGCACATGTCCTTCTTTTTAATAAATATAATTGTTCTAAGTGGTAGGGAAAGATTCAGCCCTTTTGTGCAGCTACTCTTCTCCAGGGTGATAAAACACTACTACTTCAGATGAACCTTCTCATTGGGTTAGAAGACATTTGTTTGGACTGACATTGTATGAACATGTTCTTGAAATAGTTGCTACATCAGTTTAATTCCACTCTTTTATTTAATTTACCTTAGTACAATTATAATCAACATCATAGAAATGAATTGAGAGTAAGCAGGCAAGCTCCCTAACCAGTAAAAAGGTATTTGATCTTTATCAACCAGTAACATTCTCTCCCTGACTGTAAAGTTGTCACGTGTTTTTTCCCATTTCAAAGTACATTTTCAAAATATTTTTCATCAATTTATGATCATATCTGATACCTCAATTGCAAAAGGTCAGACCCGCAAGTTTTCTCTTTGGTTGAAAACCCAATAGGATGCTGGTTTTTTGTTATTATTTTAACTAGAGCTGCTGGGAACAGCTTGAAAATTTGGACTTGCATTTTATTTTCAGGATGTTTCTTGTTCTCCTTCTTGCTGTTTCTGACATACCACTTACTTTCATTTTAGGTCCTTTTTTTCTCTTCAGCAGTAACAGTAAAAACCTGATGAATCTCTTCTTGTTTCTGGAATTAAACTACAAAAGGACTCAAAAGACACTTTTACATTCAATGGAAAAATGGCAAGGTGTGTCATGGGGGAAATAAAACATATCAGGAATAGTGTTGCTCACATATTTATTTGGTGAAGCTGACAAATATCACATAGGTGTATAAAGCATAGCCCACAAAATTCTGCACTGCATATTTTTCAGCTATGCTGAAGTGTGTTTTCCCTGTGCTTTTCCTGATATTTCTCCACCAACTATTTCACGATGAAGCAAATTCAAGAATATGCTACGCTATTAAGCCTGTAAAATATATTGGAATACTGAATTTTAGAAACAGATAATGTCATTTACTTTCGAACACTGTCCTATATAGCCATATTAATATTTCTTTGATACTTCACTGAAGTAAGCTTTAAGTGATGTCATTTATCCCCAGATGGCTAATTTATTATTATGTCTGTGGAAGAATGTTATCATCACTGTAATTGCATGCAGATTACAGTGTAATTAAACAAAAGGATAACAGCAACTCCAGACCCCTCAGACAATCCATGAAAGTTAAATACCTTAATGGGCTTTCAAGATTAGGGTAAAAATGAAGCAATCTCTCATGCTATTTTATAATTTTTTTTCAGCCTTCTGGGGAAAATGAATTTGAGACAGATTATACATATTTTTTGACTTTGCTTTTGCTTGGCTAGATTGAATGCACCAACCCACTTCTTTCAGCCTGAAAAGTGGGCTATCTGAAAGCTAAATCCCAGAAGGCCTAAGTATAACACTGTTTCTTAATTGCGTAACCTTACAAGGACTTCTGTGTGTCTGTGCTTCAGAGAAATAATTCTGGCTTACTAGCCAGAATCTTCATACTCTTGGCTGTACTTCTGTGTTATCTTATATAGATATTTAAAGGCCAGAAAATTAGTTTTTCACCATTATTTTTCCCTGCTTTGTTAATACTGAAAGCATTATCTGGAAAAATTGAGAACGTGTAATGTATGTCATTCAGTAAATGCCAATAAGTTTCCCAGCTTGCTGTAGTTTCCCCGCTACTCATGGCTGTTGTGAAAAGTATATGATCTGGTGGAATGTAACCCATTCTAATGACTAACCTATTCAATTCAGCAAAGGGATTTAGGGGATTATGTATCATGAAACTCTTCCAGTAGAGGCTTTTCTTATGACATGCCACAAGACATCCCTTGTCAGGATTTAGTTAGATATCACTAAGAAGAAAACAGGAGCAAGAGAGGCACTTTTAAGTAAGGACACACTAATGAACTGCTAACAATTTGAAAATTTAATTGGAACTTTTAATGACTCTAAATTGTGAATGCTCTCAAGTTCAGGAGAATCAAACCCAAAGGTTATTTAGAGTCTAATGACTTGTATCAGTTCCTGTCTGATCATGCTGATAGTTCCCCAGAGAAAATTCTTGGACAGAGGCATGAAATACAGTATCTACTCGGTGAGATACCGCCATGCGATAGCTCCCAAGTGCCTCTCAGCTCCAGCCAAACAAAGACCAGTGCGGTTCCTAGACAGGCCGGAACCAGAGAAAAGATGTTGGCGGGAGTATTATCTTGCTTGGGCCGAATATCTGAGCTGCTGTGTCATTGCAGTAACCTTGGCGCTGCTAAATCCTAGGATGAGGCTTGAATAGACCTGTTAGGGGGAAATCTAATTTTGCAGTCTATTTCTGATATAAGTGTCTCTTCTACTGGTTGGGTAAAATATCCTCATGCCTGGACAGCTTTTGGCATCAATAAAAAAGTTTGGATGGAACTGAGGAAAATGGTCTTTTAATGTTTGAAAGCATTAAATAAAAGATGGTTCATCTTTGAATCGAACTGTTGTAATAACAATACAGATTTTTTTTTTCCTTTTGCTGCTATGTCTCTCTCCTCCTATATTGCCACAGAGTCTAATAAAAATAACTGTTGTAAGCTTTTCTGCTTTCCCTGTTTATTCTCCTCTTCCTTCTATCTCTTAAAGCTAGTTCTTATCTGGAAAAATCGCATGAAATGTGGATCACATGAATCGTGTGAATTTAAAGAAAAATGAAAGACTTTCAGGTTATGATGAAATCATTATTTTCCAAATTTTCAAAAAATTCAGTAAGGAAAAGAATAACAGAGTTTAGAAAAGTGCTGAATGCCATCAAACTGGGTTTTCATTCGTTTTATAGAAGTTTGCACCAAAAAGAAAACAATGTTGCAGAAGAGAAAAAGATTATTTTTAAAATTTGAAAAAGTCTGCTTAAAATTCATGCATAACTGGTTTCTACTGTAGTAAATCAGTGTTATTTGAAATATAACTTTGGGGTTATTAAGTATTAGGTTAATTCCACACCCATTATGTAACGCTATTGTATTACTTCTATGAATCCTTCCTAAGCTACTAAAGCCAATCCTATGTATAGAATATTCACATCTATCCATGTAAAACAACATCCAAGGGCATGTTAGGGAAGACTGCAGAGGCTAGCATGCATCATTAGAGAAGTTTCACAGAGGCCATTAAGTTACATTTCACCTGTATACATAAAAATTAAGATCGAAATAGCATGGCATGAAGAAGTTTTTATGCTAGCAGGAAGTTTTCAGAAGGGAATCTGGGTCTGTGTTCTGCTACTGCCAACATCCTGCCATAGCTACGTGCTCTGCAGTTCCTTTTTGCCCACCCCATTTATCTGTGCTGGACACAGAGGTCCCTCCTGTCTGAGGGGAGACAGTATGGATTTTCCCCAAGCAGAACGAGTCAGCAGTGAACATACAGCTCAAAACAACAAGACAGAAGCTGGTAGGTATTCATTGGGCTTCAGGGAAGCAAGGTCATGTGTATCTATTCAGAAAGACGTTTCTTGTTCACACATGTTTCTCAGTTAAAGGTTGGCTGCACATGAGCATGTTACTCTGGTCTCTAGTTCAACTCTGCATCCCCCCACCAAGAGGACTCCTCCAATTCAGCCATTGTAAGGGAAAGGCAGATGGCTCTGCCTCTTTCTATGACTTAACCCTGATGACCGGAACTGGATATACCACTCATTTGACCTCACCGCACAATTTATTTCCCCTCTTTGTGAACTACTGGGGGGTAATGCTTTGATGAGGAATTTCTACCCTGGGTCAAAAATAAATAAAACCCATCCCAGACTAAAAAAAACATTTTTGACCAAGATTGGTTTGCTGGTCAAACTCTTACTGAACTAGAGAAAGGTTGCGTGGGCGGGGGAGAGTGGGGGAGCTGGTGAGCTGAAGAGGAGCTGACAGCAAGCAGGAAAACCAATACTCAAACAGAATTGTAACAGACACCCCATACCCTGAAGCTGAAGCCACCACTTTTGGGCTTGTCCTTTCTTTGCCTCCTTTCTCCACTCATTACCTCATTATCACTTTGGGCTACCCTCTTCCATTGTGGAGTGAATCTATGAAAACATCTGGCTTAGAACACCACAAGTAGAACAAAACAGAGAACAGGTGAAAATCGAAGTGAGTAAAAACTAGAATATATTAGTCTCAGTGTTTGGAGTTTGGGAATTAAGTCACATTAGCTCCCGTGTCATCAGTAATTCCCTCGTGTTTTCTCTCTTTCGCTGCATTAGTTTACATTAAAGCAAATTACATTACATGAAAGCACTGTATTCATCTGTACTTCAAAGCACATAAAAAAAAACTCTGCAAACTGGTGGGGGAATGGAGCAATTTTCCTTCAATAAAGGCAAATATTGCCTGGCTAAAGTGTTCCTTTATTATGTTTAAGTTTTTACATAATTTCAGTACAAAACACCTTCATGAGAAATACGGATATTCATATACGATTCCATAATACATGATGGGGATAGGAAGAGCAAAATGTCTTTCTCAGTGTCAGGTAATACAGGGAGATGTTCACTTAGATCCAGAAAGATGACATTTTCTCTAAGAAAGTACCTTAACAAAGGACCCATAAAGGTGTCAGGAAAATCTGTAGTATCAAACTGGGTAATTACACTCTCTCTTCAGATTAATTCTTTTAATCAGAGAAAAAACTTTTCCATACCTTCCTATTAGGACAGAACCTGTGATGTATCATAGTTCCACCAAGCCCAAGGTTTTACTAGTGTGATCAAAAAGCATGAATGGAAAAAAATATCCAATACCAGTTTGCACCAGCTGATGACAAACTTCTGCCCTGGGAAGCATACTAGCCTCTACTCTGAACACAAAGATTGCAGTAAAAGTAACAGGAGTATGTTTAAACTTTAAAAATAGTGTTTGTGTGTGTGAATAAGGGCCGTAAAGGGAAGAGTGAAATGATTTCTCTTATGGTCATAAAATGAAAAAAAAAACCATGAAAAGTCTGGTTTTTAGAATGTGGGTTCCCTCTTAAAGAAAAAGAACCTCAGCAGCAATGAGCCTGTGTTGGAATTGTGCATACAAAGGTTTAGGAGCACATGGGAATTAATCCTTCCCTCTGAAGGCTTCAGACCTGTAATAACCCATCTGTTCCATACAGTCTGAGCGTGGAAATGAGCCATGGCTGGGCAGTTGGTGGCATGTAGCTGTGCTCTTCAGAGTTCACTTATCGTTGGTGTAAATAGTCAACAGTAGGAAGCTGATTTGCCTGCAATCACTGCAAGCCCCTTCAGTAAATATAGTTCTGCCAAGTCTCATGGCTCTATTTGTTAATACATTTTTAACAGTGGAGTCACCAGTGGGACGCACAGGCTGTGATGAGTAGCTGTGAATCTCTGGACACTTTATTGTACACCAGCATTAGTCCTGCTAGGCAGACGCCTTTAATGAGTAAATTCTATCCCAATGCCTTGAAGCATAAGAGTATGTACTAACACAAGCATGAAACAGGGTTTGCGTTTCTATGCCTCAGTATAATACATATAAAACCACACATGGTTCACGTCTTTCAGACATTTGCAAATGACTGGAAGGATTCCCCTTCATAAATTCAGTATGGCATGTTACGTGATCTGAAAGCAATTCTGACTGAATGATTCAGATTGCAAATGTTTTGTGTAAGTCTTCCAAAAATCACCTGATGAGCTTAAATACGGCAATTGGAGGAAGAATCATAAGAAGTAAACAGTAAAATGCTTTTAGACTAAACTAGACTAAAAATTAATTTTAAAAGGGCTGAGATCTTAAGTTACAATATTGTTCTACTTTGTGGAAGAAGTATCATGCAACACACACTTCAATCTGATGATAAATGTTGGTCATTTAATCATATGGTAAGGTACAAGCAGCAGTAGGATATCTGTGGTAAATACCATGTAATTACAGGGAACGTAAACAGTGATCCCTGCCTCCTAAACCAAAGTGCAGGTTACAACATAATTATGTTTGGACTTACTAAAAGTAATCATCACATGTGGCTGGATGGTATTTGCCAAGAAAAAGCCATTTAGGTTCTGCCCAAAGAAAACATATTCATTCCTTTCAACATTAGGAGCTGGTAAAGCATAACTGTAGCCCCATGACCCATCACCCGTCCAAAAGATAAAAGTTATGTCAGGAAAACTAGAAGACTACTCTTAACATATGAAGCCTTAGACAGACACTAGCTGTAATGAGGATAAGGCTGTTTCATCATGCTGTGGTGGAAAAAGTCTGTACGCTGCATAAGGCACAATAGGCTGCTCTTCCCATTAGATGACAGCTATAGAAGAGTGGTGACAGTTTTTTCCATGTGCATTTCACCCACTTCCTTTCGAATGGATAACAAAATGGAGAGTATGGATTAAACCATCATGATGCAAGAAGAAAAGCTTGCCTCCCACAAAATCTCGGAAGGCAAAATATAGTCTTGTTCACATTATGTTATTTTTTAAAGAAATGACATTCCTGAAAGACTAAATTCAGGAAGCATGCACAGGCAGATGAAGGAACAAAACTGCTTTCAGCTACCACCTGCACTCACAGTTGTTTTCATTGTTGGAGGTCATGAATGGCAGCAGAGGAAAAATGGAGACCCTATGAATTTTTTTACTTCAATCAGCTTCTACAAAAAAATTGCACGTTCTATTTATTTACCTTAAAAGCATATAGACATGTGTTTTGACATAATTCTGGCTGTTGTCATGGCTGCCATGGCTCCATTAGGGAACTCATTATTACTTTTACTCTTGTCCAAATTTTATAGCCCCAAAGCTGCTACTTTCACAATTTGCACTGATAAACAATACATCCAGTGACGACAATTAATAAGACTGGGAAAAGTAGACATGGCTGCAGGGGACAGCCGGGCTCTCTATACAGAGAAGTGAGTCAAGGAGCACACTGAAGCCACGAGTAGCTGTTTCAATCAACCTGAAGGACACATAGGCACAAAAGTTTTCTGCCTCTTGACAGAAAAGTCAGAGCTGTGAGAGTGGTGAGAAGTCTGGATATTACCAGGAGATACACTGAAGCAAAAATTCTGCAGGCAAACGTTCTGATCGCAGACCTCCAGATAGCGTTCTTACAACCCGGGGAAAAAACATGAAAGAAGCCCTGGTATATCGGGCAAAACTTTAGAGCAAAGGTTTGAGAGTAACTTAAAGAGGATTTGGAGGATGATGACTATCATGGGAAAAGAGTCACTAGGCAGAAGGGAGATGTTAACCAAG
>VYZM01013190.1:0-10012 GCA_013398915.1 Dromas ardeola
AGTAAAAGCGGATTAGTATATTACATGCAGTCAAAATAGATGAAACAGTGGGACATTTTTCAATTAATAACTTTTCGACGTCAAAATATGTGAGTTTTTCTTTGATTCTTGCAATTCCTGCTGAGACGGAGATGATATCACATTTTGGAGCAGTCTTTAATAACGGTCCTTCACTTTCTTTCTTTGCACATAAATGAAAAGTAAATAGGAAATATATCTTGTTTATACAGAGGTAATTTAAAATTGTCTCCTAATTGAGCTTCTCATATTGTAATTTGAGTTTTCATTTATACCTGTGGTGGTTCTAGCAAAATCATTGGTGCTAGAATGACAATGTAACTTTTAAGAGAGGATGCAAGAAAGAAAATATAAAAAAAATCCTTAGAATAAGAGCTCTTGACATTTGTAACTTCAAGTTAACATAGTTTTATCACATAAAAAAATTAAAAATCTTCTTTTCAGTTTTTAATTAAAGGATGATTTCTGACTATGTTCGGGATTTGTGACTTTATGATACAAACCAGATATCTAAAACTATTTTTAATAACATTATGTATTAAGTGATATAAAGGGCACTATTATTACATTCTTTTCATGCATTTTTAAATATGTTTAATCTACCCTTACCTTTATGTAATTGAAACTTCTTCAAAGTATAATCCCTGGGAAGAAAAAAAAGAAAGTAAGATAATGAATGGTCATACCTTCCATCCTTCAGTGTTATTTTGATCTTCTTGGCTTTGTCTTCATGGATCAATATCTGATTTATGCATAAAAAACTTAATGCAAACACTTTCTTTCCTATTGCATCATGTAATTAGAATTGTTTCTGAACCACCAGAAGAAGAAGTTCTGTCAGCACTTAAATTATCAATTTTGACTTCTTTAATTCAGTCATTAGAGACCTGCATTTTTAGCAATTTTTTTACAGATTTTTTTACGTTTTAGAAAGTATGTTTAGAATTCTAACATATTAGGATTCTCTTTCCAATTCTGCACTCAGTAAAATATTTCCATTAACTTTGACTTGCCAAATTTTAGAACAGAATAAGGTTGTATGTAAAAAGTTTTTCTCAATGAAATCACCTTTTATACGAAAAAATCTTGGCTTGTTCTATCAATTTTTCTTACAGTACAGCAGCAAAAAGGGAAAGAGAGTGATGTCTTCATATAAAAAGATTTAAAGATGAAATTGTACAGGCAGAGTCATATTTACATGTGTGAGCTGCATAAATACACATAAGTCCACAGTAATGGAAGCCCTATGATAAATAGGAACCTATTTCCTTTGTCTTTTGAGTGCCACATGGCCATTTACTTAATAGCCAATGACACCTCACTAACCTGAATTTGACAAGTATGACATAGGTCTTAGTTCTTTCAAAGTAAAGAATCTTTCTTTCTATACAAAACTCAATGCGGAATTTCAAATAAATTTTATTTTCTCAGTTTCCATTATGCCTAGCGGTATGGTGACACTTGTCATCAAAGTACAATTTTCAAATTGAATAATTTTTAAATATTTATTTAAATTTCAAAATATTATTTGATTACAGTTAAGATGGAAAGAAGCTAAGGACAGGGTTTTTTTAAAGTCTTCATTCACTTTCCTTTTCACTTGCACTTTTGATGGTTTTTATGAGCACAGATTAATACTTAGCTCAAAGGTAGGATTTGTTCCCATAAGAAATGGTAGGGGTCATAAAAAGATACCAAATTTTGCTTTGCTCCAACTAAAGTATCACTTAAGAAACACTCAGCGTGGAATCTATTTTCTTGAATGCTGCATGTAAGCAAATGTATCAATGTTATGCGTATAACCATTAAACCTTAGCTTTCCCTTAGGGCCGGATTCCAATACTTTATTCATGTAGAGTTTTAAGTAACTTGCTCAACATTCATTTCAGTATTATAAGGAATAGATCATGCTTTAGCCTACTGCTACACTTTTTTTGAGTAACAAAGCTAACAGAAATATTTCTTTCATAATGGACACTGGTAATGTATTATTGAACTCAGCCCAAGCTAGTATGAAAACACAGAAATATTGAGTCAAGAAATGAGGGAGAAGTTGAATGAAAAAAAAAGTCCCCATGCAGTTATTTTAAGGTAGATATACATATATATGTGTGTGTTTAAGTGAAAGTATGATGGCTGTTGAAATAACAAATATACTGTAGCAGTTCAGCAGTACTAGAAATAAAATGCAGCCATTTCCATATGTTTCTCAAAGCATGGTAAATCAACAGTGTGGAGAATTTTATAGAAAAGCAGGATGCCAAATGTATAATTCAAGGACCACAAACTAAAATGTAGCATTACAATATGTAATTTCTGTAAATCCCACCATAATTAGTGCTGTATAGCAATGATACAACTGCAGTTTTCATTAACCTTTCTTATCCACATGACCAGAAGCATTTAGAGTTAAAACTCGCATGTATTTACCCAGCAAAATTAATCTGAACTTCCCAACACACAATCCTCTTGTTTGCCAGTACCCACAGCCTTCAGAGATCTACCACTAGCACTGCTAGTTTCTTATTCTTACAAGTTGTATCTCAGTACCTATATCAAACAGTCACCTTGGCCTTTTTTATTGGAGTCGATTATTGTTCTTCCTTGCAAGAAGTCCTCTTGATCCTTCATGGGACAGAGATTCCTTCTCTCTCCCCAGCTTTCTGTTTGGCCTCCACTTTCCTATCTGCTTTCAGCTTTGGTTGGATGGTAGTACATACCAGTAAAATTTTCATGATGACTCTCAAAGTCCTTTTCTCTAATATGAGAAGCCAGCAGGCAGTTTCATGATGTTGTTGGCCTTTTCAAAACTTTTCAGTTTCTTCTGGCTAATGTGTTTGATGGGGAGTTTGTGGTTGACCTTTCTGTCCATCTTTCTCATTTCAGCATCCTCTAAGTAGATATTTCCTATACATAAATGTTTTAAGAAAAATAAAAGTTTGAGCTCTACTTAGAAAGACTCCTCCCCAGCTCATATTTCAGGGAACCTGTGCAGATGCCTTTCTGCTTCCTTTCTTCCTTTCTTCCTGCATATCAGATGCGCACCCAGTTCATCTCTTCAGTTAAGGTATACCTGGTCTGTTATTGGGTCATTTAACCGCAGGTTGGCTAGGCTGCCACCATTGAAAAGTAGAAGAAGTTTCCCTGAGCTACCTTTAACCTAGTTATCATGGGCACCAATGGCCTGGCAGCACAGTATTGGCTATTTCACCCTGACAGGGAGGTATAACTTTAAAACTTGAATTGTAGTAGAATGTGCAGGGATAATTTCTTCAGCAGACAAGAGGAGACAAACTGTCCAAAACCAGAGTATTTTATATCTAAATAATATTTAAAGCCAAAAAAAAGTCCTTAGAGTGTTGCTAAAAGCCAATCAGCTTTGTGCTTACATGGATTTCACATGCAGCTGGATCAGTAAAATATTCAATTGGATCAGTGAATTCTGTAACTCAATCAGAAATATAGGTAAGTTCTCAAATATTAAAATAAGCAACTAATGAAAGTGTATTGGTTGATTAGTAAAATATGCAGCTTGATCAGTAAATCATATAATATAATTAGATGACTAAAACATAGAATTAGGAAGAAGAAATGATTAATTTGTAAAGCATCCTTGATATTTAAGGAAATACAAGCATAAAATTGTCACTTCAAAAGCTTTGATGCATTGTTTCATAATAATTTCAAAGACTTTTTGTAATGTCATGGGCATGTTAGGATTGAATTGAACTGTTGGTCTAAGAAGACTAAATAGAAAACAAAAGGCTATGAAATAGAAGTAAAAATAAAATTATTTCTGTTAATAGAAAAAATTGTCTTTTGTGTCCTGTTTCTGTATACAAGATTTTCAACGTCCAATGAAATCAAAAGTGCAGCACAGTAAGGAAATAATTTAACAAAAATGGTAGGAATTGTCCTGTATTCCAGGAAAGTCTTCTAAAGTGAAACTATTGGCTTAATTTATCTCTACTCAATTTTTTCCTTTTTTTTTTTTTTCCAGACATTTTTTCTTTGTTTTTGGGAAACATGCTTTTAGGCACGAAGGGTTTAGTTTTGCACCTTCTGTTGCCCTGATCTAGTAAAATTTAATGTAATGAAGTTAGTATTTCTTTACTTTTTTGCAATTCAGACGGAATTTGATAGTGTAGAGATACATGAACAAAAGATTACAGCACATAATAATAATAGAAAAAGTTGTCTAAATAAATTCTTTTTCTCAGTTCTGCTTTTCCTTTTGAACTTTGCAACAGAAAATAGTAAAACAGTCTCTGCCCCGAAGTGCGTGCATTGTAAAGAGATAATAGGGTATTAAAAAGCATGTTACTTGTCCAGTATCATACATCAGGTCATGAGCACAGCTGGGAATGAAACTCTGCTCCTCTGAACTTAGTTCTGAGGAGCATCAAATCACCTGTTAGGGGATACCATAATGGAAACAAAGTATGTTTTCACAGGGAATGTAAATTTGGTTAGATTAGGTAAGAATTCATTTAGAAACAGGTAAAGGCTTGTCTGAACCAGGTTTATTGTAAGGGAAAGAAGTCTCAAAGAGATTTTCAGGAACATTAGAAGTAGTTCAGCTTTGGAGAGACCAATGAGGTTTTGATGTGGAATATAAGTAAGGACTTGTGAAGCTTCCTGGACCTGTTGTTTCTCTCCTGTTAGTCTCTGTTGTCTCCTCTTCACTTGGATATCCTACCCCTCTGTTGCTGCTTTATGCAACTTCCATGTTAATCCTTAACCCAAATGCTCAGTCTCTTTTGGCAGCGTTTCCTATCTACTTCAAACCCATTTTACAAGAAGTAAGCCTTCTTTCCTCATGTTGACCCTGTTCAGCTCATTGCATTCCATGGCCTGCTGGGAAAGGAAAGGGAGAACAGTCTGGTTTATGACTTCTTTCTGCTTCTGAAGGAGTTGTAGATGGTAGAGACTGTGTGAGAGAAAATATTAAATTTTATATTCTTGGCCTTTTCCTTTTCCTGACACTAGTTTTAATTACAGATTTATTAGCTTGTCTCTGTAGTCTCACTAATGTAGGATTCCCCTCCAATATATTTTCTAGACATAAGAGACTCTTGAAATGTTTAACATACTTAGAAACTTCAGTACTAGAAAAAAACTTTCAAAAAAATTTGAATCACAATTCCATTTCAAAATACTTTCAAAAGAAACACAGTTCAAGGTGCTTTCCACAATATATAAATATTTTATAGTAGTCTTTGAACTTATGAACCAGGAAAACTTCTTTTAATGTCAGAGTGTCTATGGCCCTATAATGGCATATGTATCTCTTGAGGGATAGCTTTGTAGTCTGATTAGCCTACTGTCAAATTTGCTTAAATAACAGAAGCATTTTTCTAGATTGGAATACTGTCACCCAGCAGAAACTTGCCTTGGCAGCCTGCCATCTCCTTTCCTCCCCCTTACTGTGGTGACACACAATTTCTTTGAAGAAAACAGGCCTCATACAGTTAGGTTTCAATATCACTAGCTCTAATTATTTGTCTTTTTTACATCTATCCCTATGCAACACTAAATTGCTGTCCTCATTGCAAGCAGGAATTTGTTAGATATAACCTTTACATCTTTTTCAGTAAACAGAAAGAATGATCTAAGAATAATTCAGAGCTATATTGTTAATGAGCTGGAAATGTCTTGCTTAAGAAATAAAAATAAATCATGCCCTTTGATTTTCAACTAAATCGCAAAGCTTCAAAGGTCCTTTGTAGGTGTAAAAAAATACTGCTCTTCTAGAAAGAAGCTGAAAAATTGTCATTCTTCTCTTTATTCCATGACACCACGCAATAGTGCTAACAATTATTATGTTAACAGTAACTATTGTTTATAAATATGTCACCCATGTATTAGTGTTATTAGTATTTAATTTGTAGGCACTTTGAATTTGTAAGCAAGAATTTTTCAAAACAGTCAACCAGCGGAAAACAACAATACTTTGTTTTCTATTTTAAACAGTTCCATTGTTTTCAACAAATAATAATGACTTACATTTACTATTTCCCCAAGAAAAAAAAAAGAGTGGAAAATAAGTCTATAACATATAACAGTCTACTTTTGATATCTAAACAGATACAAAATGCTCTGAACTAAACCATTAGTTAGCATGTACGTGTCAACACACAGCATATGTGTATACGTATATGTGTCATAAATTTCATAACATCCTTTCTTCCTCCAGTCAGCCCAACTGATTCCTGGTCGGTGCTGCTTCTCTTTATCCAATGTTTCCTATCCTATCTACGTATGATACAAGGAAGCCAAATAAGATTTAGCTTATGCAGTTTGTTTGAAATACATAAAGATTTCAAGTAATAAATATTCCTAAAATAGTGCTTTTCAGCCTCTCTAGCATTAGCCTCTTCGTTCCATAAGAGAGCAAGTGTTTCCTGCCACAGCTGGTGATTTTTGCTGCATTCATAGTTCCTTGGGCCGTACCCCAGAGGTGCTTCTCCTAGATTGTGGATGTCAGATCAAAAGGTTAATTTCACTTTTAATTTTACCACTCTTCTCAGTAAGGCTAGTCACTGTGCTGTCTGCTTTCTTGGGAGACTTAAGTTCTGCAGTTTGTTCTTATCAATTCATGTTTATTCTTCATAATACAATTATTCGTTTGCTGACGGCGTTAGCTAGCAAGACTCTGATCACTGAAGGAAGGTTTTAATCTCTGCAAGAACACCGCAAAACTCTTACTCACCCTTCCATGATGCACTTGAATAACAGGCTGTTGACTTTCTTTGTCCAGCTACTTTGACCAGCTACTACATGCTGGTCTAAGCTGACAAGCTGATCTCAGTGCTCACCGCCTCTCCAAAAGCCATTCAAGGATAACCATGCTAGTTTTTGCAGCATTTTGCAGCAGACTCTCAATTTCTCTGATAAACCCTAAAAAACGTAGAACAGACATGTCAGTCTGGCACTTGTTACTTTGCATGTCTATGCAAGGTACTAAAACCAGCGTAAGGTGCCCCAGCTTCAAAACCCCTGTTCCACAATGGATCACAAAAGGACTAATTCACTAAAGTGGGTTATGAAGAGAAAGTTTGACACAATCTGATCTTACCTTTTCTTTTTTTTTTAAGAAAGCAGAAGCATGATGAAACTGATAGTCTCTTTTCATTTCCCCCATTATAGTAAAAACTTTTCTTAAATTTTTAGTCTTTTGTCCACTCAGTTGTATTTTTGATTTAAAAGCACCTACTCCAGGTATCAGATGAAAGCCTGTTAAAACAGTTCCCTTAGTATGAACGCAGCACCGATTTTAGACCTTTTTTTTTTTTCTTGAGATGAGGAAGAAGTAAGAATTCTACTTTTATTATTTCTGATTTCTTTGTGACTGAGCATAAACTCTGAAGTGTTCAGTTGACCTTGAAGAAAAGGGCTAACATATTAGGCATTTATTTTTGCCTTGTGGGTATCACCTATTGTACTTTCTAAATGCTACCAAGTACTTCATTATCAACTTTGTACTTAGCTGGGATATCTTTGTATATTCAATATATATGCTTTCAAAAATATGACTTAATGTCTACCCTTTTTTGCTGCTACTTGCTAATGCTAAGTGTTTTACTTTCCTTGCAGAGAGAGAGAGAGAAATGATACTAGATGCGACAAAATATAGTTGCTACCCTCTACTGTTGTTCATCCAAGCATTGAAGTACACTATGGTAGAAAATGAATTTGACTACTTTGATATATGTTGAGTACTTTATTAAATTTCTTTTTTTTCCCCTGAATTCTATCATCTCTTTCATGCTGGCAAGGTGTTGTTAGTTCCTAAAATAAATTTAGACAATAATATGATATTCAACAACATTTGTCTTTGTATTAGTTCCAGAAATAATCTTGTATTTCATGTACTGTCAATAATTCCCAATGATATAGAATTTTTCTAGTTTACAGATATTAATTTCCCTTTACAATAAATTTGCAAGATGCTGTACATCAATATTTGAATGACTTACTAAGCAAATGCAAGAGACAGACTGTTACAGCTTTTGACTTTCTTATTTCAATTCCAGCTATATGTACTTTGCTTTATCAGGTAGTTTGTTGTCCAGTTTTACCAACGTTACTTAGGAAATTAGTGGTGGAATTACATTTGGATAACTGTTTTTTTTTTTTCAATTGCTTTAAATGTAAATTTAAATTTCATTTTAAAAATGAGTTCATACTTTCTTTTGGAATGAAGATTTTTTTTGTAATAGAATCAATGGCTTGATTTTATTTTAGTAGCAAAATTAATTCTAGTTAGATAACTTGTCAAATTCCTTCAGATTAATGGAGATAAAATATTGAAATAGTCTCTGTCTGACTTTGGAAAGTATATTTACCATTTGATTAAAGCAAATTTAATTACTTGAGAGTATAATGAATGAAATGATTGAGAAATGAGAGTTTTCATATACTATCAAACTGACATTTTACAGAGGTTGTTAAGGGATGCAGATGAATACAACACAGTGTTCCTGAATTTTAGAAAACATGTTCCAGAAGATACAAATATGTTTAGGAGTTATGCTTACTAAACTAAGAATGTAGATAGATGTTATTGTCACTTACAAATTTCAGTCTTTCTCTATTTTCTGCAATTTTAGGTATAAATGTATATATATGGGTTTTATAAGAAAAATTAAGATGTTACTTTAAAAAATTACTTTAAAATTGTTAATCTGAAGAAAAGCTTTCAGTTCTGTGTGTTCAGATGGTTTCGTGAAAGCTGTGGGCTTACTGATGGAGAAAAAGGCATCCTCTGTCAGTTTATATGTACTGGGACCTTGGAAAAATAAAATTTTCTTTTAAATGCAGACATTTCTTACTACTTTTTTTGAACACATCTATTCCTTCAGGAATTTCATGATTCCAATTTCATATTCTGATTTATCTACTTTCTTTTTTTCGTGGGTAAAAAAATCTGTTTTATGATAATTACTTTCACCCTTAGAAAGTGGTAGTTACATTATTGTCATATTAGCTGTCTGTGAGGTAGGCAAGTATTTTGTGGCTTCTTTTACATCTTTAGCTTTCTTTTATGTCTTATCCTGAGTGAGAGCCATTTTTCTATGAAGGAAACAGTTTCAAAATCTTTAATATTCCTCTTTTGTTTAATATGAAAGTAACTCTAGGCTATGTAGTGTCCAACACATGCTTCTGTATGTTTTAACATTTATATATGTAAAAATTAATATAGATGATACATTTTCACTTGTAAAAAAGACCAGTTACCAGATTTGGTAAGAAATGGAAACTATGAAAACTTTCATCATCGAAGAGAATGGAAATAAAGTTTTCGGATGGCGTATAAAACAGTATCTGTTGTAAGGAAAAATATAAACCATCCCTACCTTTCGCATGGGTTTAGAGTGGCTCTGTTAATACAAGGTAGTGATCTAGATGCCAGTGGGGAGAGCTCAGATAATGTTTCTTCTGTTGCTGAAAAAACCCCAGAGTATTAGTCTGCATAGAAACACGGAAGAGAACGATGTGGAAAATATTAAAAAGACAAGTAAATCAATAGTATAGTTTCATAGGAAATAAAATATGCTGTGCCAATTTATACTGTAAATTTACATTTAAAATACTTTATCATCACATAGAATTCAGAGAATTTTAACAAAAATGCCTGATGGTATTGAAAAACTCTCACAGGAGAAAGACAAAGGATTTAACCTAAAAAAGTGAAGAATGAAAAGAGAATGTTAACTACGTAAAATAATGAATTGCAGAAAAGATGAAGTTAGATAACCTGTTTTTCTTAAAATATGAACACAAAATATTATTCAATTAAAATGGAGGGTGATAAATTCAAAAGTGATGAAAATAAATACTTTATCAGGCAGTCCATGATTGCAGTATTTAAGCTGCTGGCACAAGAATGTGAAAGTTATTAACTACTCTGTTTCAAGTTTTAAACTAAGCTTGATTTACTGGAGATTAGCAGGGAAGTTTCCACACACACACACACACACGCACCCACACA
>VYZM01013190.1:10090-21555 GCA_013398915.1 Dromas ardeola
AACTTGTTATACTCTGAACTGGAGGAACCTCTTGCCTGATTGAGTGTGGTTGTACTTGTTTTCCTATTATTGCTTATGTTTATTCTTCATAATATAATTCCTCTGTTACTGAAGATACTAGCTGGTGAGGCTTTTATCCCTGATTTCTGAGCCAAGTATTTTGATTTGGTTTAAAACCTTCTGCATAAGAGTTCAGTGGCAGTTTATTTTATTAGTCCAGTACAGCAAAATGATCGTGTGACAATTTTTAGTAATGTTCATCAAAGTAAAAAGTATCCTATCTTTCTTTGGCTGACTTTCTTTGTGAGGTTTCCCCCCCATTGCAATGCAAATCATGTGAAATCCGGTCTGAGAAGGAAACATTATTCATAGCCCTTAACTCGTATTAACGTCTACTATTTAATGGAGCTGATATCTAGGGTTTGATAATTTAAGTGTTTTCATATAAGTATTTCTATGTGTTGCCTAAACTTCAGCTGTAATCAGTGAAAGTCTAATCACTGCAACTGGGAAGAGAGAAAGTGATTGAGCTCACCTTGAAGTGCATGCACAGAGTGTTATTCAGATGCCAGAGACGTCCCAGGGGATCTTGCCTTGCCAAAAAGGAAAGGAACAGATATTTTGTAAGTCTTCTGTCATATCTATCAATCCCATGTGGATGCACCAGATACCACAGGGCCCTAAAGGTACACTTACATGAGAGAAGAGCTCTCCAAGTTTCACTGATGACATTGATGGGTCTCCATAGAAGGTAAGATACCTAGCACACATGTAGCCACCTACATGTAAGAGTGCAAAGCTGAACCTGAATCCCATCCTAACATTTTTTTCTTGAGGTGCCATACCCTGCGGACACGATACTACATCTCGTAGGAGAAGAAGGGTGAAGGGTGAGAAAGTAGGTTGGGACAAAGATTTTGTTGCCATTGGAAACATGGAGGTGCTACTTCTACTATTTTGGATACTGTCTTTACTTGTACAGGACAGTAAAGAATGGAGACAACAGAGCAAAAAAAACCAAGACAAGAACTGCAAACCCACTACTTTTCTTTTTCTTAAGCAATGGAAATGTAGGACAAACAAACGCTACAGCCACAGGGTAGATTCTACTTCTGTATTGCAGTTTAAGTAAACATTCTGATGCAGATGTCTTCTGCGAAACATGCTGATTTTTTTTTTTTTTTCCAGAATAAATTAACAGCTTTTTGTTTGTGTATTTCTTGAAAGGCTTCTGTTATGAAGGGAAGACTCTATCTGGACTTTCCCAGGAATAGGTCCTGGGGTATGGACATATCAAAGAACTTAACTTAATAATATTCAAGAAATGTACAACTGCTTTCTATAAACTTCATGATCATGAAATCAGAAAGATATATTGCATTAAAGGTTGCCCTGAAGTACCATTATGAGTTTATTGATTCACTTCTCAGAAATCCAATAGAGTTCATTTTCTACTTTATGATGCATGCATATCTACGTGAAATGCTGGTAACAGTACAGCCACTTGTCCAAAATAGTCAGATATAATTTTCAGTGCCTTCATCATTGATACTAATAATTGGTGATAGTCAGTTTTATCAAGTGTTTCATAAAGCAGAAATTGAAATTTGTAAATATTACCTTTCAGTATCTCAGTTTTCTTTAGCTGGAAAACAGTGTACAGATGAAATCTAAGTTATTTAATTAACATGATGAAATAGTTAATTTGGAAGAAACAAACTGAATTTCAGGTGTCCCTTGGCAGAAAGTAATCTTTTTCTGTTGACAGTTTGAATAAGAAGTAAAACAATTTTTAACACTTGAACAAGTTTCACAAAACAAAAATGTATTTTTCTCAGTCAAATACTCTTGGAGCAAGTGGAATTCAGTGTTGTGGGGTTGCTGCGGGTCGAAGAACAGCAGCTGCTGATTGCTACCATGACAGTGCATCGGCAGCAATACCACACCAAGTGAGAATTCCTGGTTCCCACCCATGAGCTGGTTCATCAATTGGAGAGCTGAGGAATGATCAGGAAGATAGACTCCTGGACCAAGAAACTTGGCACTGATCAGTTGTATCACGTCCCCTGTCACCCACAAGCCTCTGGAAAGATTGATATAACAGACTGTGAAAGCCTATACTGAGAGCATTGTGCACTGGAGCATGGAAGCACCGGGATATAAATTTAGCAGCACTCAGTTGATTAACACCGTAAATTTGCTAAACACCCTGGTCCTGCCCAAACAAAGGCCCTACATACTGTGGGAGGAAATAAGGTCCCTGTAGTATACACAGGGAAGTGGCTAGGGAAGCAGAGTGGGTTGCTCCTCCCTTGAGAAAAGGCAAACTCATTTGTGGGATTATCTTCTCTCAAGAATCCAGGTGCACTTGGTGGATAATGTGGAAGGGTGGGGAGATCTGGTGTGTACCTCAATGGGATTTAACCTTTGGGGAAAATAATCCATGATGTAAATTGTATGTTATATGAAGTAATATAGAAGAAACTACCTGAATAGAAAGTGAGCGAGCTCTGCAAGGATCTGCGTGAGTGAAGCAACGATCAAACCAGCCTGATATCGGTACTCAACCACCCAACAGGTTGCTTACCCTGTCCTGAGTGACCACCTTGACAGATGGGGCCCAAGTCATGGCCTGTGCTTATGGGCACTTTGTGGAGTGGCAGAGGCCTAGGGAATGAGGAAATAGTATCTATCTATCTGTTAAGGAACAGGGGGTAATTTTTAATGGGAATGTATAAACCTGTATATTGCATGTAAAGATGGTTTTAGTATGTAATATAAGTTATGTGTTGGTAAGAGGGAATTTCAGGAATGAAACATCAACACAATGGAATGTAAGAAGACATGTAGATGTATAAAATTATGTGGGACCTAAGTGTGGTGTAAATGGTAAAGGTGGAGATTGTACTAGGTCTAGGCTGGAATGGAGTTCTTCATAGCAGCCCATATGGTTCTGAACTTTGCACTTGTGACTAAAATGATGTTGATAATGCACCAATGTTTTGCCTGTTACTGAGCAGTGCTTGCACAGCATCAAGGCTCTCTCTCAAGCCTCTCCACCCCCTGGCAAAGCCTTGTAGGCTGGGGGTGGGCAAGACATTGAGAGAAGACGTACCTGGGACAGCTGACCCAAACTGACCAAAGAGATATTCCATACATGTGGTGTCATACTTAGTGATAAAAACTGAAAGAAAGGAGGAGGAAGGGAAACATTCATTATTAAGATGTTTGTCTTCCAAAGTAGACACTATGCATATTGAGGTCCTGCTTCCTTGGAGCTGTCTGGACATTACCTGCTGATGGGAAGTAGATCTTTGGGTTTGNCAGATGTCTTCTGCGAAACATGTGATTTTTTTTTTTTTTTCCAGAATAAATTAACAGCTTTTTGTTTGTGTATTTCTTGAAAGGCTTCTGTTATGAAGGGAAGACTCTATCTGGACTTTCCCAGGAATAGGTCCTGGGGTATGGACATATCAAAGAACTTAACTTAATAATATTCAAGAAATGTACAACTGCTTTCTATAAACTTCATGATCATGAAATCAGAAAGATATATTGCATTAAAGGTTGCCCTGAAGTACCATTATGAGTTTATTGATTCACTTCTCAGAAATCCAATAGAGTTCATTTTCTACTTTATGATGCATGCATATCTACGTGAAATGCTGGTAACAGTACAGCCACTTGTCCAAAATAGTCAGATATAATTTTCAGTGCCTTCATCATTGATACTAATAATTGGTGATAGTCAGTTTTATCAAGTGTTTCATAAAGCAGAAATTGAAATTTGTAAATATTACCTTTCAGTATCTCAGTTTTCTTTAGCTGGAAAACAGTGTACAGATGAAATCTAAGTTATTTAATTAACATGATGAAATAGTTAATTTGGAAGAAACAAACTGAATTTCAGGTGTCCCTTGGCAGAAAGTAATCTTTTTCTGTTGACAGTTTGAATAAGAAGTAAAACAATTTTTAACACTTGAACAAGTTTCACAAAACAAAAATGTATTTTTCTCAGTCAAATACTCTTGGAGCAAGTGGAATTCAGTGTTGTGGGGTTGCTGCGGGTCGAAGAACAGCAGCTGCTGATTGCTACCATGACAGTGCATCGGCAGCAATACCACACCAAGTGAGAATTCCTGGTTCCCACCCATGAGCTGGTTCATCAATTGGAGAGCTGAGGAATGATCAGGAAGATAGACTCCTGGACCAAGAAACTTGGCACTGATCAGTTGTATCACGTCCCCTGTCACCCACAAGCCTCTGGAAAGATTGATATAACAGACTGTGAAAGCCTATACTGAGAGCATTGTGCACTGGAGCATGGAAGCACCGGGATATAAATTTAGCAGCACTCAGTTGATTAACACCGTAAATTTGCTAAACACCCTGGTCCTGCCCAAACAAAGGCCCTACATACTGTGGGAGGAAATAAGGTCCCTGTAGTATACACAGGGAAGTGGCTAGGGAAGCAGAGTGGGTTGCTCCTCCCTTGAGAAAAGGCAAACTCATTTGTGGGATTATCTTCTCTCAAGAATCCAGGTGCACTTGGTGGATAATGTGGAAGGGTGGGGAGATCTGGTGTGTACCTCAATGGGATTTAACCTTTGGGGAAAATAATCCATGATGTAAATTGTATGTTATATGAAGTAATATAGAAGAAACTACCTGAATAGAAAGTGAGCGAGCTCTGCAAGGATCTGCGTGAGTGAAGCAACGATCAAACCAGCCTGATATCGGTACTCAACCACCCAACAGGTTGCTTACCCTGTCCTGAGTGACCACCTTGACAGATGGGGCCCAAGTCATGGCCTGTGCTTATGGGCACTTTGTGGAGTGGCAGAGGCCTAGGGAATGAGGAAATAGTATCTATCTATCTGTTAAGGAACAGGGGGTAATTTTTAATGGGAATGTATAAACCTGTATATTGCATGTAAAGATGGTTTTAGTATGTAATATAAGTTATGTGTTGGTAAGAGGGAATTTCAGGAATGAAACATCAACACAATGGAATGTCAGAAGACATGTAGATGTATAAAATTATGTGGGACCTAAGTGTGGTGTAAATGGTAAAGGTGGAGATTGTACTAGGTCTAGGCTGGAATGGAGTTCTTCATAGCAGCCCATATGGTTCTGAACTTTGCACTTGTGACTAAAATGATGTTGATAATGCACCAATGTTTTGCCTGTTACTGAGCAGTGCTTGCACAGCATCAAGGCTCTCTCTCAAGCCTCTCCACCCCCTGGCAAAGCCTTGTAGGCTGGGGGTGGGCAAGACATTGAGAGAAGACGTACCTGGGACAGCTGACCCAAACTGACCAAAGAGATATTCCATACATGTGGTGTCATACTTAGTGATAAAAACTGAAAGAAAGGAGGAGGAAGGGAAACATTCATTATTAAGATGTTTGTCTTCCAAAGTAGACACTATGCATATTGAGGTCCTGCTTCCTTGGAGCTGTCTGGACATTACCTGCTGATGGGAAGTAGATCTTTGGGTTTGCTTTGTTTTTTTCCGTCTTATTTTCTCCCCCTATCCTGCTGAGCAGGCATGTGAGAGCAGCTTGGTGGGCACCAGACAGTCAGCCAAGGTTAATCCACCATAGTAATTTTTGAAGAAAATGAAGGACAGATGGCAGTCCTTGCCTAGGGACTTGTAGCCTCTGGTATACTGCTGAAATAAATCTTGGAGAGGTCCTAGTCCTTCATAGCTCTGTGGTAAAAGAAATCTTTTCAAAAAAGAAAGCTGCCTTGCAACGATCATATTACTTTGCTGCAAATCCTTTTAATATTTACCACAAAGAAAATATTTAGCAAAAACAATTCTTTCAATATTCTTTTTTCTACACCATGCACTCATACAATGCTATGAATCTTTTATCAAATCTCATATCCTATATATTGGGGTTTCTAAAATATTCTACTAGTGACAGTACTGAAACGCAGATCATTTCAGTATGGTAGCACCTTTCCTTTGCCTGTATTCAGGCTGTCACCTGAGTGAAGGGTTAGCTGTCTTCATGCGATCAGTTGCCTTTAATGTGACTTAAATTTGTCAGTTTAACACAGCCAGTTATTAATTATGTGTTTGGTAATAACTAACTACTGTACACAAAAGTAACTTCAGACTTCAGATTAATTGGCCTGCAAATGTGGCTGTGGAATCTCAGCTAACATTTAGACATGCTGTTCCTGTCCTGTAGAAAAGATCAAGGCCAAGGTAGGGGTGTAATGGGTACTGCGGTGGGTCAAAATGGCTGGGGTGTTAGATTGGGTCCTAATCTGTGATGGTGAGGAAAGCAGGTTGGACAATGGCAAGGGAGTAATGAAACTGAAAATGCACCTTTGAGGGGATGGGAGGCTGAGGCAAGAATGAGAGGAGAGGAGGAACAAGTGCTGCCTCCAGCATGCATATGGCTAACTGGGCACAAAGCAGGGAACTGCCCAACTGTCTTTGCCACTCTTGATGACACATTTGCAAACCAGTACTTACAGCTCCTGCTGGCACACCTGGAACTTCAGCACCACAAAAGACAACAAGCTTGGAAAACTTGTTCTATTTTTTCTGGTTTTCATTGAAAAATATGAGCTGCTTTGCTCTAAAGCTACTTTTGAACGTAAGGTGGTGGTGATTTACTCTGGCTAGTAACTCCAAATGAGGGGATAGAAAGAAACTTTATAACTTTTCTTAGCTTTCATCTTCCATGTTGGCTTGGAAACTCCTCAATCATTATAAATCCTTTGGTTGACTTAGTATGTGTTTTATTTGCAAAGAGGCAAAATAAATGCAGGTATTAATTTGGGATGACTGGTAATTTTCTTTGTTAACTGTATTGCCATGTGACATAGACAATACTGCTATTAGACAGTTTTACCTTAAACAGTAACTTTTCAGTACATACATCATAGCATTTTTAAACAGCTTAATTGGTATAAATAAATGGATATAAAATAATACATTTTTAAATTTCTAACAATAATATTTACCAAATTTAAAGAATAAATAAGGAAAGAAATTAAATGTAGGTGGTAACAATGTTCAATTTCACTTTTTCTAAACTTCTTTGGGTGGTTTAAAAGATCATTTGTAAAAAAAATGACTTCAGCTCAGGTAAAGGATAAGACATTGTACTAAATGTAGGAAGCTCTGTATTAAAACTCATTCCATTCAAACACTTATCATTGTAAATACTTATATTTTAAAATCAAATGCTTTTGCTTCTTCATTTTTCATCTCATTTGCCATATGTGCAAAAAAGGTGTTGAGTAATTCATCCATTACTTGGCAAATTTAACGAACCTGTGTTTGCAAAATGTAGATTGCAAGGCAAAGATATCAGCTGGGAGAAAAACATAGTTTTTAACTAAAAAGTGTATCTTAATTATGCATTTAGTAATAATTGTTTTTCTTTATTGGCTTGTTTTTAATTTTAATTGTGTTAAAGATTTCCCCTGGGAAAAATCAAGTGTGGCATGATGATTTGATAAATGTTCTGTGTTGAAGCTAAAATCATGGGTTTAGCAGTACTTTAAAAATCTGAATCTGTTTTTGACAACAAACTCTTTGTGTCCTGAAGTTTATGATGCAAATCTTTTGGAATATTGAAAATGCAAGATGGCAAAAGTCCTCTTTTTCGACACATTTTGTTAAATAATCAAAAGTACTTAGAAGCTGTGTATTATGAAAAGAAGTTATGATATGAGGATGGCAGCCACCATATGCATTCTTCAAGAGAAAAAATATTTAAAGACTATGTTTCTTTATTCACTGCAATTCACTTTGTTTAAATTATTTATAATTTTAAAGAATAGGTCAGCAAGAGCTCTCTGATTTTGATGACGGTATCCACTCAAAGTTCTCCACGGTCTATAGAAAAAAAGCAATGACCATGGTATTGAACTTTTAGTCATCCTACCATACCTCAATGTTGTTTTGTCAAGATTTCTGCATTAGGCTGGAGGAGAAGCAAAAATTATGGTCCTCTGACCTACTGAAATTGGATGTAGATATTTGTAAGAAATGCAAAAAGTAGTAATGTTTTTTTAATAGAAATTAATATATACATGGGGCAGGACATAAGCAGTTCACCTTTGGAGAACCTGATAGTCATGTTGTACTGCTGAAAAAGCGTATATCCCTGTGAGTTTACATGCATGTGTATATATGTGTATATGTATATGAGAGATTTCAAATGCTTATGTCTTTGTCAGAAAATTAGAGATCCATTAGTAATCTAAGTTTAGGTTCAGAGTTGTTTTTGTTTTTCTTTTTTAGAGCAAAGCAGAAATGATCCCTGTTTACTGGTCTCCCTCAGCTATGAGTATGTTGATTGATGTATGTGTTACTGTAATATGGTCAAATGCCTTTGATGGGTCAAATTAGAGATAAATACCTGCGAAAAATCTTACTGTATGACTTTCTTCAGAGAGCTCTTCTGGAGAGGTCAATTGTATAAAAATGGTGTCAGGACCCTGAGATATCAGAAAGTGATATGCTAATGATAAGTGGGCACTGTGTTTGAAGAGTTCAGCTAGAGACATTAATGGTTCTGCCTTTGACCTACTTCACTAGTGGAGTAGCTGTTCATGTGCATTTCCTGTTCAGCATCTTTTTACAGTGATTCTTACCTCTCTGTTCGCTAATATGGAGGAAAATACACCAGTTTGATTTAGCAGTGTGCTCTAGAAGGAAGTCAAAATTATCTTAAATTATTATTCGTTACGTCCTGCTAAGGCTGAAGCAGTTACTCCTTTCTTGTTATGGAGAAAAATGGCTACAAAGTTTGTTGTTAAACTTAGCAAGAAGACTTTGTGATCTTCATTATGGCTCTTTAAAATATAGAATTTATTCTATGAATATTTCATGTGCCTAGTGATTATAACAATGTACCAATATCTCCCTCATGGTTGCTAAGGTCTAGCTTAATAAGTCTAGTTCAGACCTCAGTTTTCCTGACAAAGTGGAAATACATATCTGAAATGAATTATTTTAACACTAATTTAACAATTTTTTTTTGCTCCTTAACTTTACTAATAACAAGCATAAAAGTAATGCTACTATTTATTTCTAGCAGACACTCCCTAGCCTTCTATAGAGAAAAAAATTCTTTTTAATTTGCCATTCACACATTTTATTACTGCAGACTCATTAGTAAAATGAAAAGTGTTATCTTTTACTATTAAGTAAATTAGGGTTAAATTATTTGTGGGTTAAGTAGATTAGAATTTAAAGAGTATGCCTTTGTGTGTGTGTCTGTGTGTGTACTCTGGTCCAAACTCCCTCACAGCAAGATGATTGATACCAAAGCATAAAGTAAAGAGTAAACTAGGATGCATCAGAGATGCGCTTCTTCTACTCGTCTGACAGCTAACTAATCCTCAAGTATATCCTGCACAAATTTGAAGTCACGTCTCCTACCTGAGAAAAAACTTTTAGCTCTAAATGATAAAATACTTCAAATCTCACCTCTATGCCTCCATTCTTCTTCAATGCACAAATAAATTGTGTGGATACTGGATTAAAGTTCTGGAAATATAATCCATGTTATTTCTCTAACCTGGAGGCAGAATGCAGTTTGATTTGTGTTTGACCTTTTTGAAGTGTCTAGTAGTGATGAAAAGAAAAATAAATTAGGGACGATCCACGGTATTCTGTCACATACACCTAAATAACTACCTCCAGAAGGTATCAGTCTGAAGTAAGGGTTCTCTCTATGTGTTAAAGTATTTAGTTTGAGAACTACTTTTGATAGTAGTTTACTCTTGGGACTATTATGCTGTTTACTCTCCCTGAGACCAGTCAAGTAAGAAAAGAACCATCAAAACAAGGCTGTGCAACTAATTGATTTTTTGGTTCGTTGGCTGAATGAAACAATTGTGGAAACAATCAGGTCAACCCGAAGCTGAATGTTTTTGGTTTTCGTGCTGAAACAAAACCTAAAAGTTTTAAATGTGTTAAAAATTTTTATTTTCTTGAAATAGCTAATGTGTAATTCAGTTAGACCCTAATTTGGTAGTTTGGTTAACAAGTAGTTCTTGTATGACCCTAATGCAGATATTTGTTCCTCCCCCTTTTTATTGCAGTAGTAATATTAAGAAGGTCATCACTGCTAAACTATGGCTTTTCAAAAGTATATTATTCAGGTCTATTTCCATAAAATGTATTTTCTATGTATTTCTATTATTACAAAACATTTGATGATGCAGTGAGCTTATCGTACCACTGTCATAGTAAAGATGAACAAAATTGTCTTCTCTTATAGAGGTTTTTTTCCCTTTATTAGAATGCAACTCTATTAATCATAACTTTGACAGTTTAATGCTTGGATTGCAGCATTAAGATGTAATTCATTAAAATTTGTTCCAAGCAGCGTGAGTCGTGCAGTAAAATATTTATTACTGTTTTCAGCATTCTGGCAGAAAACTGAATTCTAAAAAATAAAGAATTATTGTATATACCTTATATGTTGATGATATCAGCCTGTAAAAAAAGTTATAAGAATGTCTGATACACTCTGCAACATGGCAGTCCTGTTCCACCATTCTTGCATGTCTTCAACATCAAGATTTTACCAGAATCATCTATTGCTCTTTTCATCCACTGAAAGGTATTGACTGAGGTCTAAAACCATACCCCCATTCAATGTTAAAATTCCTATTTCAGCCAAAGGTGTCTGTCAGTGCTATTTGCAGACAGAGGGACAACATACCAGGGCATAAGCAATTCAGGACGTTTTAGGAGTGCATTGATGGCAACTTCCTAATACAGGAGACTGAGGAGCCAAAAAGCAGACTGGCTTTACTGGATCTCACACTTACAAACAAGGAAGAATTGTTTGGCTTCTGAATGCCAGGGCACCATTGGCTGCAGTGATCATGACAGGAGTTCAAGATCCTGAACAGAAGGAGCAGGGCTAAAGTCAGGATCACAGCCATGGACTTCAGAAGAGCAGCCTCTAGTCTCCTCAGTGATCTGATTGAACAAACTTCATGGATACTGTCCTGGAGACAAGTGATGTCCAGGACAACTTGTTAATATTCAAGGATTGCATCCTCCAAGCTTAAGAATTTGAGCCTCCACAAGAGCAGGAAGTCAAAGGAAGCAGGAGTCCTTCATGGGTGGACAAGGATCTCCCAATTAAACATAAAGAAGAAGTGTACAAGAGGTAGAAGCACAGGCAGGTGACTCAGGAGGAATGCACAGACACTGTCCAAACGTGCAGGAATGGGATCAGGAAAACCAAGGCCCACGTGGAGTTAAATCTGTCGAGAAACATGAAGGGCAGCAGCACACGAACAGCAAAAAGAAGGGAAAACATGGGCCTGCTGATGAATGGGGAAGGGGACACAGTAACAAAGGACGCAGAAAAAGCTGAATTACTCAATGCTGCCTTTGCCTCAATCTTAATTAATTAGGCCAGCCTTAAGCAATCCCTGGCTGCTGGGACCAGAGGGGAGTTTGGAGC
>VYZM01013195.1:0-22271 GCA_013398915.1 Dromas ardeola
TCTATGATTCTATGATTCTTTGCAGTTGCAAATCTTTCTATAAATGCCAAAATAGTCAATGATTTTAGTGTTTAAAAACATGATCTTGTGAAGTAGTGGTGGTGGCGGTGGCCTTCTCATGGCCCTGACTGTCCTTCTCCGCTGATAAGTTTGCTAGGCTGCTTCCAAGCTCTCTTCTACCCAGTAGATTGAGTCCAAGACAAGTTGAGGTCCCAGATACTTCCTGTGAACTATATTGTGCAAAATTGCATTTGCAGTTATTACAATGCTACTTATCTGTTGATAGGGCTTTAAGCATAAGGAAAAGCTTGTGCAGTACCTAAGTCAGTGTGCCCTGTTAGCCTATATGTGTGAAACCGTAATGTCTTCCATGGTGCTGGGATGTGAAAGAAAAGTTGATGCAGTAGCCCTGTTTTTGGAGTTTAGGAGATTTTGCGTAAGCTGGAGGATGTGTGGAATTGGGTCTGCGTTCATATGTATAAGCAACTGAAAAAGATGCAGTGTTTGTGGTGTCATAAATAATTGTCATTGGAGCTGTGAGCGCCGATTACCTTAGCCTTGCCCAACTGCAAAATCCCCACAATAGAGCTGGCCTTCTATGTGGCAGTGGAGTGAAGGACAAGCACAACGACTATCAGGTGGCCAGTTCGCCGCTTCACTGATATGAAGTCTCCTCTGCCCTTCCCTAATTATTCTCTACTAATGCAGTCTGTGTTACCTGATGTAAATTGCACCTCCCTTACCACCATACAGCGATTGCCCTTTACTCAGGTGGTTAGGTTGTGGGGCCTTACGTAATGGATGACTGTTGGGATATTAAGGTGAGTCTCACGTGCGTGCCGTAACATGGAATGAATTTCGAGGTCTTTGATGATATTTAGTTTTCAGCCATGAGGAAGCTGAACTCTCATTTTGCGATACCTTTTTCTCTCCCATTCGTGGAAAGGTGAAAAACGGCTGTATCTAAGTTTGTTGAAAAACAAGCAGCAAAGGATTAGGACAAGTGGTGTCCCTCAGGGATCCGTACTGGGACCGGTGCTGTTCAACATCTTCATCAATGATTTAGACAGTGGGATCGAGTGCACCCTCAGCAAGTTTGCTGACAACACCAAGTTGAGTGGTGTAGCTGATGTGCCAGAGGGACAGGATGTCATCCAGAGGGACCTGGATAAGCTAGAGAGGTGGGCCTGAGCAAACCTTATGAAGTTCAACAAGGCCAAGTGCAAGGTCCTACACTTGGGTTGGGACAGTCCTCGTTATCAATACAGGCTGGGGGATGATGTATAGAGAGCAGCCCCACGGAAAAGGACTTAGGGGTACTCATGAATGAAAAGCTGGACATGAGCCAACAATGTGTGCTTGCAGCCCAGAAGGCCAATCACATCCTGGGCTGCATCAAAAGAACCATGGCCAGCAGATCGAGAGAGGTGATTCTCCCCCTCTACTCTGCTCTANGAGGAGGGCCATGAGGGTGATCTGAGGGCTGTAGCACCTCTCCTACGAAGACAGGCTGAGAGAGTTGGGGTTGTTCAGCCTGGAGAAGAGAAGGCTCCGGGGAGACCTTATAGCGGCCTTCCAGTACCTGAAGGGGCAAGGGTATGTAGTGACAGGACGAAGGGCAATGGTTTTAAACTAGAGCAGGGTAGGTTTAGATTAGACATTAGGAAGAAGTTCTTTACAATGAGGGTGGTGAGGCACTGGAACAGGTTGCCCAGAGAGGTGGTGTAGGCCCCATCCCTGGAGACATTCAAGGCCAGGCTTGATGAGGCTCTGAGCAACCTGATCTAGTTTACTGCAGGGGAGTTGGACTAAATGACCTTTAAAGGTCCCTTCCAACCCAATGCATTCTATGATTCTATGATTTCTGGATTATTCTATATTGGGAAAGAAGCTGTTGGAGATATACTCTAAAAAAACCCAAACACATAACGAAGCTGTTACAATAATGATTTATACAATTACACTTGCTTGAACTCTGCAGTCTGCAATGCTTCGTGTTCTTACTGTGCATTGATTGCATGCACCTTCCAGTGGCATATCACAGAAATATACAGTACTATATTTCAGCTGCTCTTCAGTAACATTGCAACTTCAACACACCCAACGTCACAAAAAAGCTTGAAGATGGTTGAGTTTAAATGAGGCCCATTTTAGCATAGTGTTCTTACTTTCTAAACACCTGCAAAGAATTTTACTTGATTTCATTAGCAACAAGGAAAAAAATTGTCAATGTTGTTATTTTCAAGGATTCTTTTGTTTTGGAGGTTTATTGAAAAACATGGAGGTGATCTTACATAAATCAGAAAAAGCAATAGGTTTTGGAGTCTTAAGACTGTCACTGTCCTTAGCTCATTCTGCTGTACTTGGATATTGAAAAGGACTCAGCCAGGTGTAATATGACATAAAGCACTATGTGATTTATGCCCCTCTACCTGGAGAATATAGTATGGGATAACAGCTAATAGTCTGATTTTCAGAGATGCTCAGCACCAACAGCCTCAGCTGAAATGAAAATGAAAGAGGCAGCTGCTCAGCGCAGCTAAAAATGGGGCCATGAACATCAGCCGTAAAACTGCATCTCATTGTGTTTACTGTTTAACGTCAGCATCTCAAAACTTTCTCTAAACAACATCTTTCTAGTTTTATTATTTCTGTTATGGTGGGGCAAGAAAAAATGTCATTAAGGATGCACTTTATATTTCATTTGAGCCTTCTGTCTCCCTCAGCCTCTGTCCACAAGTGAAATATTTTGGAAATTGGAGGGCATCTGTTTAGTTGTTTTTAAAGTAGGCAAGAAGTGGTGTGGGAGAGAGATTTTCCTAGTTTCTCCTGTTGTTGCTATTTATTTTTTTTAAAGCATCATTATGTTGAAAGCAAACATCTGAAGAATAGCAGAATTCAAGGCCCAATTCATACTGGGTAGACAGCTGTATTCACTCATGCCCTTCAATGAAATGTCATAGATCTATTCCGTTTGAAGATCTAGTCCTCAGTGCACAGTTCTCTGTGCTGAGTCTAGTGACAAACCTGAGATGACCTAGACGTTTTCTTACTTACTTAGAACCAGCAGGTTGGATTGAATTTAGCCTTTCTGTACCTTCTCTGCACCTGTGCTGAAAAGCCATTGTGTGGCTGTGACTAAGGAGTGCTGCCCAATATTTTTCTCTGTTCTTGATGAAGAACCAAAGGTAGAGAGTGAGCTTGACTGTTAGAATGGGCAACTAGAATTATTCTAAGGTGTCAGGTGAACAAAGGTCGTGCCGAAAGAAGTGTGAGAACTTATGAAGAAACCAAAATTGTATTAAAACAGTTACATATATATGTATACATACACATATGTATATCTTCTAGTTTTCTGTTGTTCAGTGTTCATTTCCCACTCCTGTTGCTGTGTAATAGAAGTAGGTGGGAGTTGGAGCTAGGAGACTGTGTGAGAACGTCATGGAGGAGCAAAATGCAAGATTTTGGGATAGGTGTCAATGCGGGGAGGAAGGCAGGCTCTCTAAATTAGATTTGTGAGAGTAACACACTGGCTGATGCAAATACTGAAATGAAGACAGGAGAATAAACCTTTGGTCATTTATCTGTTAGCACATCAAGTCATGAAACAGAGGGAAGGTATTTTCAGCAATTTTAGGAATATCTAAAAGTTTTCCTCATTTCTTCAGGTTCATACTGTGGAGAGGAGCTGGCTTTTTTTGGGTAAAGGGATATAAATGATACAGTATTAATAAAAGCCTTATAAACTTAATAAAAACTCTTCATGATAGTTAGATGTATGATGACGTGATACTGAAAAGATTCCTGGGATTCATTCAGCTTGCCCTGTGCAATTCACTTCTGGCTCTTCCACACTGGTAATGCCAAATTCAAGCCAAGAAAATGACTGTATTTATCTGTAAGATGTATACATGCTGTCGTTGCTTAAAAGCTAAATTACCTTATATAACTAATAATTTCACTTCAGCATTTTCAGCACTTTGAAGGCATATCCTGTGTCAGGGAATATGGTAAATATTGAGGCAAAATTGTTTCATAATGTAAGTTAAATCTTGAAAGGTTTCATGTACAGCCAATGTGTGGGTGTATGTGTAGTTGTTTATTTGAGTATATATCTGCCTACATAATCCCTCATCTTCTAGTCTACGTATTTCCCTTGTCAAAAGTAAAATCATATTAAGCACTGTTAAATAGTAATACTTTACACTTATTATTGTATAGTGTCTTTCATCCAAGCTTCTCATACTACTTTAGTTATTAATTAATGCTTTATAATCCTGGTATGACATAGAAAATATTATTCCCATTAATAATGGTAAAACAGAATCACAGTGTAATTAATCACTTGTCTATAGTGGCATTGCCATTCCTGTTTCAAAGATGCGTTTATTCTGAGTTCACTGTCTTCCTGTAAAATCTCAGAAGCATGTTAATTTTTATCTCGATATATCAGCTCAATCAGGTCAATCCTGGAAGTGGTTGTGTGTGTACGTGTGTGGGTGACTGTAACTTGACGTGTTTAGATTAGTAACTATCTGTGCATTCTCCATCATTCGTTTTGTTTATTTGAGATTCCTCTTTTGAATTAACAAGCTCGATTGCCAGATGCACTTTTTTGAAGTGAGGTCATAGCCAGTTAAGTCATTCAGAATCGGTAATTCTTATACTCTCGTTCTCATACTGCTTCTAAATATTCCACTGTCCTTTTGCAGGGTGGATACATAATAGAGAACTGAACCAACCTCTCTCCCTAAGTTCTGAAATGTCTAAAAACTATCAAGATAGTATTTGACTTCTTTTCTTTTCCAGCTTAACCCACGCTATCCAGAAGCCAATAATGAAGGAAAAGCTTTGGTAAGTGGAATTTATATGTTGCATATAATCTGGGAAATACTGTATCCTTAACCTAATACAGCCCAACATATGAAAATCCTTCATAGCTTTCCTTTTACTTACATGTCACAACCGCTGAGAATTGTTTTCTGTATCCTGTGTAAGCTAGGGTGCAACTCAGAACTGGTGTTACAGAAAGTTTTCCCTCACGTAAGGCAAATGATAGGAAACTTACTCAAATTCTGCATCAAATTAGCATTAGTTGGAAGCTCTTCTGCTTGGTGACTGCAGATATGAACTGTATTAATTCTTGTCAAATCAGATGTATTACTTCATGGCAAAACTCACCACCCTCTTTAGCTAGAAAACCAGGGACAAGCAAGTCTGATTACTTATGTGCCAGTATCAATTCAGAGGCTCTGCTAGTGGAGAAAAGCCTCCTTGGAGCATGTTTGTTGGTCAAGTATAGCTCTAAATCTAAGAACATGCTGAGACTCTTTTTTTTTTTTTGCCTATATTGAATACATGCAAGCAGATAATGAGGCACAGGCTTAGTCTGAGCCCCGCCACACTTCAGACAACTCTAGCATGACATCTTCTCAAGGATCCAAGTTGTCCTTGCTGCAGCGTGGATGGGTTGGACAAAGTCCTTCTGCCCTTTGCCTAGGAGGAAACAGCCTTTGCCTTGTGCAATGTCAAGAGCATGCTAGCTGATTCTAACGAACAAGGCGAGGCCAGACATGTTGTAGTTTATAATGTGTGAAGGAAGTGGAGTTAAAACCTTGGGGGCATCTTATTGCTACTGAGACAACAAATAGTCCAAAAAAAGAATCATCCCTCCATCAAATTAATGAGATTGCCTTGAAAATGCCGAGATCTTAAAAAAAAAAAAATCAGTTCAATTTCTTTCTGTTTGCCTTCTGACTTTTGTTCTTTTAGAGGACACATTTTCATGTTTTTCTCTGCTTGGGGAAGAATTTTTATTTTTTTCATGAAATGAAACCCAAGATTCTAACACAATCACATGACTTCAGGACTGCAATTTTAATAAAAATGGAGACTTTTGTAGAAGTTGGCAGCGCTGGCTTTCCATCTTCCCTGCTATTTGGTATTAATGGTAATATAGCAATAACAGCTAAGCTGCCCAGGGAAATGAGAATTCTCTCATGAAAATATGGAAATTCCAAAATTGTTTTACATTTGTGTTGGAATGGCACTTGACGCCCTTGGAGCTTTCAAATGGAAATGGAGAGAAGTTCTAGAATGTCCCAGTGAGTAGTGTGCTTGCTTGGAAATGCTTGGGTTCACGCTCTTGCTCTGTGAACCGCAGAGCTCGTCTCATAGACATGCATCTGCATTAACATTGTAGTTCACATCATGACAGCCCATCTCAATCAAATCTCCTGATTATTCCCTATTTAAGACACTGCACTTCTCAGAGCAATATCAGAGCATGTAAACTTGTATTCTGTTGGATGAAAGTAAAAAGATATACAAACACCTCTGGAATGTATCTACTGTGCTCCACCCTTTCATGGTGCCCAGCCCAGAAAACCAGACTACGGCTAGCCTGAAGTAAGACATGAAAACTTGAACAGGATAGATATGAGGTCCTCATCGCTAAGGATCCAATCCTATTATACCACACTATACTAATTTAGATAAAATATAGGGTTTCCAGTTGTAGCAATTCCTGTCCATCTAAGTAGTTAAATATTCTCTGGACTGGTTAATGTAGAAGGCACAAGAATAATCTGAACATGAATGTTAAAAGTGACTTCTCTAACAGTTTGGGTTAATCCCTTTGGGTGTTGGTTTCAACCAAAAATCCAGATCAGATAACTCAGATTAGACAAATATTCCAATAAAAATTTAATCAAAACTGATTGATGATCAAAACTGATATCTCTGTGGAAATTTTAGTTTATGCAGTTAGGACTTCCTTGTGAAAAATGTTTTGTGAAAGAACTCCTAACAACATTTGGTAACACCTCCATGTAAATCCAAGCCTACAGGCACTTTTAGCATGGTAGAAATCCATTTGGATCCTTCACCTCTTTATAGTCATATTGGAAATAGCATGAGTCAGCAATGGCTATTTTAAGCCTTCATTCTGGCCTTGAGCAACTGAGCAGAAAAGCTTCACATCCCTGTGCAGGAATTTCTTTTATGTTGCAGTGATGCAGTGTTTTGAATTACCCCTCAAAAGTATAAGAATCTTTTATTACCTGGGGTTCTTTAAGGGCCAGCTATGTCAGTCTTGTATCCAATATGCACATAACCTAGAGCACACACGCTTTCGTTGCTCTATGGTTTTCATCTAGTGTTTCTTCTGCCAGGTGACTGCCTAACTGGTTCACTGCAAAGGCATCTTCTTTTTCATCTCTTGAAGCAATTAATTTTGAAATACTGCCCGTGAAGTAAACCTGCTCTAGAGGGGGAGGTGGAAGTGGACCTACCCCAGCAAAATTTGAAGTCTGAGTAGCAGGGAAATGGGAGATGCGTACTTGAATCCTTTCAACTGAAGGAAGAAACTGAGCCTGCAGCCTCTGTTTTAGCTTTCTCTGCTAGTCTGTTGGGTAAAAGAGTACCGTCTCCTTCTCTGTCATCTGGGTTTTAAAGGTGTCACAGCCATCTGTGCGTTTTATGCCAGCCCTTAACTCCTAAATGTGCAATGGGGCTCCTTGTGCATGTTCACTGCCTGGTTTACAAGTCCTGATCACAGTTGCTTAGGCAACTGAATTTGGGGAAGCAGCAATGGAGAAGGATTTTCCGTGGTGCAGTAGTGGCCATAGGTACCTAGGTTCTGCCTAAGTGCATCTTTTTTGCCTTGCCTTAAGTGACTTAAAAGTCTGAAAGGGTCTTGGCTCTGGAGAACATAAATATTACTGGAAATCACTAGGACTTTTTTTCCCAAGCATTAAAGCTACGTTTGGACCACAGTTCATTGCTCATTTTTGGGCTGCTTCTTGAGAATCCAGCCAAATTGTCTTGTGAAACACTGCTTTTATTTCTGGTAAAATTTGGCTTTACAATGAGTTGATTAATACTCTTTATATATATTTTTCTCACATCTATACTCCAGAAGATTTTTTTTTTAAATGGGAAGACCTTTTTGTGATTTAAAGCCCTTATAAAAAAAAAAAAGGCTTCTTCATCTCTTGAAGTCTAGGAGGTTTAGTGTATCGTGCAGCAAAACGCAGTGCTCTGTGTTACAGCTCCCATTAAAGCCAAAAATGATGTATTTTATGCTGCGAAGTAGTCTATTATTTCTAATCACAGAAATGTACAGCATCCAGAAGAATGCAATAAACATTGGGGAAATGTCAAGAACAGCTGGGAACCTGGCATCTGTTAGTGTCTTTGTATTAAAGGCTGTCTTTGGATAGGTACCTTAACTCCATTTGTCTGCATTTTCATGAGTGAGTGATAATCCTAACAAGTTCCAGCTTTTATTGTTGAGATTTTTCTTAGGATTGAGACTGGTATGCATTTGCTTTTCCTGTAAAGAAGTTAGTTCTACTATGGACTTCTAGGTGCAATTTGACATATCTCCTTTGACTTCTGTTTATCTATATTTATGGATTCCAAACAACTCTGCAATTTCTTGCTTCCAATTCAAGTGATTATTTTTTTCTGATAAACACTGTAAATTTTTTTTTTTCTTAATTTTATCTTCCAGCAACTAAGTTTGTTTAATTAAACTTTTAGAATGTGGGGCACAGGTGATGATGCAATTTAAACAAATAGAATAGGCCTGGGGCATTTATTGGGTTTTTTTAAAGGCTTGGTTAGGAATTAACATGGCAATAAACAATCTGAAAAGCATTTTTTAAAAAAATAATCAGCTTTAAAATGGCAGTGTCTCTGCTTATATAAAGCCAGCAGTCAGACCACTTGAGAGGCTGGCAGGGAGAAGGGGAGACATGGATGCCAGCACATTATTATTATTCTGCTGCTGCACACAGGTCTGAATCAGCTCTGAAAACGCATACATTGTTTCTTACAGAATGTCTCTGGCTCCTAACAACAGAATTGCAACGTGATGTCTCTGCTAAAAATGCGATGACTCACAAATGAGTCAACAGTGAAGGTGTTATAGGAGGCTAACTGCTGTGCTGTCTGCCAGGGCTTCGTAACATGCAGGAGCGAGGCTGGCCATTAATTTACTTGACTTTCTTTTCATACAGAATTTTTTAAATCATCTAACCTATGGAGTTCTGCTCACATTACTGCTCTCTGAAAATGCTGGTTTTGTAGGAGCCTCCTAAACTGGGTTAACATGTTGAGATACCACATTGTACTGGATTTAACAGGCATTTTCAGAACTCTGGCTGCTATTAAATTTAATTTCTACTGAATCTGTAGTGCAGCTTAATGTATTCATTGAGGAGCAGGGCATTATCTTTGTCTGTCTTTATGCCACGAGAGGTGTCTTTATCAATTGGAATTGTAGATTTGGTTTCTAAAAGAAAAGGTATTTCAGGTCTGTCATGTTTTTGTATTGCTTTTTGCAGTTGAAAGGAAGGCCCCTCCGTAAGTAAAACTTGATGTAAAACTCCCGAATTTTCGGTATGATACCAAGTTGAGGTGAATAATGGGGATTTGGGGTAGGTCACAATTACTAGCATATTGTATTAAAAGCTAGGAAGAAGCATTACCTGCTGGGCTACAAGTCTCAAGAAAGAGAAATATGATTGTACCTGATTATTTTGTCTCTGATTACAATTCAGGATTTGTTTCCAGTTACATTAAATTTACCCTTCAAATTGCAAACACCATATTATGTCTGTAGGGTTTTGGTGGTTTTTTTTTTTTTTTTTTGGTTAAGTTTCTTTTTAATTTGGTATGATGCACTGCAAGTCAGGAGTGGTAGCCCAGGAGTTATGGACTTTGCTGTGAGCCTGGATCAGTATTTCTACTCCTTCCCAAAATGGCTGTTTGTTTTCACTAGCAAGGGCTCCTTTTTTTGAACTCTCAGCCTTTGCTTTCCTAGACAAGTCCCTCCTGGAAGAGTGCTGGTGCCACTGGCTGTAGGGTAAGGGTATTTTCTCTTCCCGCTCCTGGCAAAATCCCATTCTGCATGCGAGTAGTGTGCTTTGCTTTCCTGCTGCAGGATGAGGCTGGTGGCTGGGAGGCTAACTGCCCTCTAGTCGGGGGATGCTTAGGTCTTCTTAGGCTGCTCTTTGTACCGGCTGGTATTTGGACTGGGTCATTCTTTTGGAAGGTGTAGGTCCAACTTCTGCCAGGCAGAAGAGGAGCTGAATGTGCGTTTCCTTCATTCTTGTGAGCGATTTAACCAGTGCACAATAGAGTGAGGCCATTCCACCCTCTTCCCCTTGGATATGTATCTGATTTGGCTTGTGACAGCCTGTCGCTGTTTTGCCAGTAGTCTGGGACAATCAAAACTACTTTTTCTCCTCAGTGAATTTAGTATGTGCTAATATTGTTTTACCCACAGTTCTTGCACTTCTCTATACTCCTAGCATGTAATTCACCTGCTTTTTTTTTTTTTTATTATTAAAGTCCTGGTAGTGCTTTCCTTGGCTGTCACTGACCACATCACCAATATCGCTGAAACTGTTCATTGGTTTCCTCTTCATACTGCTTTAAGTCGAATTTTCTTCACTCTGTATTTGAGACCTTTTACAGTTCTTTTTCTCCCTTCTTTTCATTGAATCCAGTTCTGCTGGCTGCATCTGCTCATATGCTAGTTTCTTACCCGAGCAAATGTCATCTTGTTTTCATCTGCTCAGGAATGCAGTGCTTCTCCTGAGCTGATCATATTGTCTAATTAATTTTGAATAGTCTAATACTTTCACTTCTTTCCACGTCCTCATATAGACTCATCTGCTGATTCAATAATGGCTAGGTTAAGTGCAGATTCTGATGACTGCTTACTAAATTTAATGAATCATAAGAAACTTTCTGTGTGCAAGTGTGTGTGTGTGTTCTCTCTCTCTGTCTCACAGAGGCATATGCGCATGCAATCAGACATAAATTCAGACATAAATCCATGTATGTTCATATGTGATGACTGTTGTTCTACCTCTCATGCACTCCTTATATGTAAGTTGTTTTCAGAGCTGTCAAGTTCAGGGTTCCTTCTTGTTACAGTCTTTTTTTCATTGAATAGTGCTTAACACCCATAATCCATGTTGGGTTGTGAGGTGTGTCTGAGAACCTAAAATATCATTAAAGGAGAGTTCTGAGGTTTGTGCTGGAGTCCAGTCTGAAACTACTGCACAGCTGTTGTGTAGGTCTGATTTTGCTCAGCTAAGCTTTGTGTTGCAGTTAGCAGTGTTACAGACACTGTCTTGCCTTCCATTGAAGTGGACTTTCTTTTTAGAAAACCAGCTCTTGCTCATATGCCAAGTTTGATTTGACAGGTACCAAGGTTGGTGGGATTTGGGCCTGATAAGCCAACTCTGTTGCTCAACAGGATCTATAGAATTCTTGTGGAAACTATTGAGTGAGTGGAGTCAGTCCCAAACTGCAGTATGAACTTCACAGAGCTAGTGGTTAGCATGAACTACTTAAGTACAGCAGATCTGCCTTTGGCTTTCTCTCCTGTCATAGAAACCTGCACATGTGCATATATACTCATGCTTAATGACTTACTGGAGATGGTCAGACATTATGTCATGAGTGAGTAAAGAAAACCTTCATAACACAGAGGAGAATATATGGTTTCGTATTTTGGTCTGTATTTTTCCCAGAGCCCCAAGGAAAAAAAATGCATAACATTATGAAGTGTCCTGCTTTTTTACATACCAGCCTTTTCAGTTTGGAAGTTGTAGAGTGGATAGTTTATGGGAAATCCTAACTAGCTTTGACTGTAAGTTATGGGAAATATCAGAATGTCTGGATGCTGTTCTAAACTATCGTGTGCCATTCACTGCTTTATAGACCTCTTGAATTTTAAACTGATTTTCCAGTTTTCCAATTTTGTTTGAAAATTTCAGAAGTAGATTTTCTTTTGATGTTAGACTCTTACTCACACCTATTAAGCTCTTAATAGGATTCTCTTATAGTTAGCCTGCCTTTCCAGTTTGGGTCTCAACCTGAGTTTGTAAAACAAAATATGTATGGAATCACAAAAATTTTGGCTATTTTCTCAATCCTTGCATACAGGTTAAGTTTTTATGTGCAAATTTTTTTAATAATTCTGGGCATGGGCTATGGAAGGATGTGAGGACCGCCAGATAAGAGTTTACTCTTGTGCAGGACACAGGAGGTGTTTCCCCTTTATCTCAGCAAGCCTTCCTCTCAAAAAACTAGTGACAATACTCTAATCACCAGAGGAGCCTACGGAAAATTTCTGAGAGATTTCTTCCTACTGTCTCTATCCTTCATAGAAGTAATGGGATGGAAAGCTGGCCTTTTTTAGGCTTGATAATGAAAAAAAAAGGATGTTTTGGAAGGATTCAGGAAGTGCGTTAAAATGAGATTATAACTAGCTATTTCTTACGTAGTTTCACCAATCCTTGATTTCATTGCTTAATCAATTGGCAATATGAATAATCAAAGCTTTGCCCTTGATTATCCCTTACAGTTTGTCTTTAATCAAGGTACTAATGCAAACAGAGTACAGTCTAGCCTTTTTACGTTGCTTTGTACATCTCTTCCCTAGTGGTGCACTATAAATCATTATAATAGTATTTCACGTTTCCAGCATTTGATTTTTCTCTTTTGTCTTTCTTCATTCCTCTTTTCCTTTTTCCCCCGTGATATATTTTGTGTATGTGAAGGGCCCTGGGCCGCTAGTCTCTTAATTGTTATTAGTCTTTTGTAATATGTGTAATTCAATACCCCCGAGGAGCAGCTTTTACTTATGCCAGTAATTCTGTTGGTTGCTGCATGGCTACGGGCACAGACTCTGAATTACTCCTTCAAGCAAAGATATGTGCTTAGGGAAGGTAGGATTTAGTGTCTGTGAAGACAAAGGTATGTAGGTAACTGAAGGAGAAGATGGCTGCTTAGTGGTGCTGGGTCACAAGATTCCTGTGGACCTTCAAAAGATGGTGGGAGGAAGATCACCCCCTTAGATTTGCACACCTCTTTTGAGGCACCAACACAACGTAAATGTGTCACTTGAAAGCTAGGGAGCAGACTTCTACAGTTTCAGTGGGCACACTCAGACATATGTTGGATCCAGCCTCCAATGCATTATCAGCCCGGGCTAAGATTTCTAATACAATTTAGCTGGTGCTCTGTGTGTGTCCCCTTTCCAACGACAAGTTGATCTTAGTGGAGCAGATATTCTTGCTGTTGCTGTTTGGAAAGCATGCTGCTGTGATTCTGACCATATGAGAGGAAAAAATCAGCAAACTTAAATAAAGCAACGGTGGAATTAGGCAAATTGCTTACTTTTAATCCTCTCCCCTTTAAAAAATCCAATTCTGATTATTTCTCATCTTTTAACTTTGGCCCTTTCCAAACCAACACTGTGTAGTTACATCTGTTGGGAGTGAAAGGTCTGCAACTACCACAAGTTTTTTGAAGTTGTAGGTGTCAAGTAATAATGTACACAGTACTGCAGTCTCTCTGTAGCTTGTGACCTGCTGTTGTTATAATGACTGTCTGAGACCCCATGTGCCTGGGGCAAAGTGCGTCCTTTGTGTTACACGCTCCAAAGCCAGTCATGATACATTCTTACTACAATGTTAAAAAAAAAATAAAAAAAAAATTACAATTCAGATGTATTACTTGTCCGCAAGGTAATTGCAGAATTTATAATGGGCCCTGATGCAAGCAAATAACCCTTGTGCCTAATCAGCAGAGAGACGGCGACCTTCCTGCTTCAAAGAAGAAACGCCAAGCAGGGGAGAAGATTATGTATACTTTGGTCTCTGTGCCACATGGAAATGACATCGCATCTCTCTTTGAACTGGATGCCACCACTCTTCAGAGAGCTGATTGCCTGGTTCCAAGGTAAAAAAAAAAAATAAATCAAAAAAAAGAGACAAAAAATATTGCTGCATTGACAGGGTTTCTTCCTAGCATTATGCTGGTGAGTAAAGCAGAAAAAATCAAACATGAGCAAGTATTATCCTTCAGTTAAAATTTAAGGAGTGTTCATGGATAAACAAGGGATGTATAAAACATGATACTGTTGCTGTGACTGGGTAAAATAATTATAAGGATAAAAAAAGTGACACTTAACGAGAGTCTGTGAAGAGAAAAATAATGGGCTAAATGTCGCACAGATATATATGAGGACAGAATTGAGCCCTGCGTACTGTTTGAAAAAACTGTACTGCTAATAGATCTAACTGAACTGTTCCCAACAAAATAGCGTGTAAGGTGAACTGGGCTTCTGTTTTCCTGACAGATCACGATGTCACTGAACACATTTGTCATTCAAATGAATTCAGCAAGTGGCTTCTGGGTTTTAATTGTGAATATTTGAAATTTCAACTGTGTTGCTTAGCAGAGATTGGCTAGATAAGTCACACGGTATTGGTTGTAACTGAATGGGCATGCAGACACTTGGGGCTAGTTGTTATGAGGGTGGATTTAAAAGCTGGGTACCTGCAAATACTGATGTATGCAGCTTTGAAGTGTATTTGCTATGCTAAGTTTTGCCAGACAATTTGCTTACTTGAATACTCAAAGCCCATCAGCATGAAAGGGAGAGCGTGAATGAAGACCACAGTGAATATATTTAAAAAGTGGAATTCAGAGTAAAAATTGTAATTGATTTCTCAGCTCTGCTTTTTGATAACACCACAGATTATCATATGGAAAGAATTCAAAAGAATCTCAGGTCTGTTCTTTGTTCACTTGATTTTCAGTTGAGAACTGCTACTGTAAATGCTTGCTCCCTGGAACAAGGGTTTGCAGATCATAATGGTGAAACCATTATGATGGCTGTGAAACCATGGTCAGTTTTACTTTCTGGCTTTTGTGCTGTGACAGATTGAATGGGTTTGTAACTTTGCAGGAAAAAAAAATAAGAATTTGTTTTATTCATGAAATGCATTTCGACTCAGATGAGACTTTATAGCACCTTCCTTTTAAATTTTTTTTAAGGAATCCTTTACTCCTAGGCTTATATAAATACTTAAAACCAGCGTTCTGCATAATCCCAAGATGCTGGTTTTTTTTTAGATCTCCCTCACCCTTTTATTATGAGTGGCTGGTGTGAGTCATGCCCTCAAGTCTCATGTCATGGTCATGTGTTGCATTGCATCCCACCTTGCTCCTTTAGCTCGGGACTGATCCATCTAACCTGTTGTTTGCTTTGTTCTCCTTTAGGAACTCATACGTCCGACTGAGGCATTTATGCACTAACACTTGGGTCACTAGCACCAGCATTCCAATAGACACTGATGAAGAGAGGCCTGTGATGTTAAAGGTAAACACATATATCTTGGGGTTGAAATCCCAAACTCATTCCTGAAATTCTCTACTGGTGATCTCATTTTTAACATATAAAATATGCATAATAACTAGGATAAAGGTAAGAGGAATGCTTATCCATATTAAACCAAAAACTCTTGCAGATTGGGACGTGTCAAACAAAAGAGGACAAGGAAGCTTTTGCCATTGTATCGGTGCCTCTGTCGGAGGTCAGAGACTTGGACTTTGCCAATGATGCAAACAAGGTTCTAGCATCAACTGTTAAAAAGCTGGAGAATGGAACAATAACCCAGAATGAAAGGAGGTTAGTGATTTTTCTTTTTTTTCCTCCTAAATTGGTGTTTGGCTACTTGTGACATCATGGCATCACAGTAATGGGTAAGGAAGTAACATCTGTGTGGACATAGAGGCAATAGGGAGAGGACGCTTCAGTACTGAGAGTGCTAGCCTGGAATTAGATTCCATCTCTGTCAGAGCATCCTTGCTGCATCTCAGGCTGGTCTGTGTATCTCGTCTCTAAAATGAGGGCACTTCCCCAGCTCACTGGCCACATAAATAAATGGGTAGCTCCCTGGGCAAATGCAAAGTGTTTGTCTTAATTTCCTTTGATAAACCACTCCTAAGCTGTAATACAGTGGTCCATTGCATTTGGTTCTCATGTACGAGGAAGCCATCTATACAGTGGGCAGCATGACAGGACTTTTGATTTGTGTGGAGTTCACTGTACCACACATTCGTGCTGCGAGAGCAGTAGAAGGAGGTCTCAGAGTGACCAAGAAGCTGCCCCAGTAGTCCCTTCCTTTTCTTATTTCTATTTTTCCCTGTTCTCTTTTCCTATATTACATAATTTTGGTATTCCCTTTGTATTCATCTGTGTTTCAGCTGCAGCGCTATTAGAATGTCTGTTCTTCACATCCACCCATGAATTAAGGGATTTTGTTGTACATTGTAGCCAAATATATCCCACTGCCAGTGATGTAGTTTGCTATTTGTTTTCAGCTGTCTGTGGTTAAACTGAATATTAGATGGCACCTCTGGCAGTTTTAATTTGTAACTTCTATTCCACTATGCATCATATACAGCTTTTTGCTGAAAATGTTAATTTTTGGTGATAAAACTGAATTTTTGTTGTCAGTTGTCAGTAGCAATTAGACCAAATGGTTTAATATCAGGTGGAGGATTTATCGTAACAGGCAAATGTGTAATGGCCTGGGTGTTGGTACTCATCCTTGAAAAGCTGATGGGCCATTTCATGATTGAGTTGAACCAGAAAGGTATACGACATAATCAGTGTGTGACATCCCTGTATTAACCTTGCACTGCTGTGTCACTGCAATGCAGTATTGTCAAGTCTTGATGTTGACAGATTGGTACAACACATACGTAAAACATTTCAGAGTGGTTTCAGAATAGTGCCATTATTTGTTTGTTCCTGTGATTTCCTTTGGAAAAAAACCCTCTCTCTTCCCTGTCTTATCACCTTCCTGCTTAGCTAAGTAGGGGTCCCAACAGTTTATTCCGGATTCCTCCATCCTGCATCTGCCTCTTCTACTTTTTCTGCTGCGGGGGACCTTGCTGTTCTCCACCAGTAAGCTGAGACTTCTAAAGCTAAAGCTCACTCAGAGGTTTTAGCTGAAGAACCCAGCCCTCTTTTGGGTAATGGAGGCTTTGTGCTTGGCACCCAGAGATGACTTTGAAAACCTGCTGGGCATCTTCCTGCCACTTTCATAGCATGTCTACAGGTTTAGAAATTATAAGACTTGATGTCCAAATTCAGATGATGCTTCCCTAGGGGTAGGAGACATGCTGGGTTTTCTTTGTAAAAGATTGCAAGTTCCTTTAAAGGGAGATTCATTGAAATCTGTGGGCACCTGTACTTCTCTCTGTGTATGCCTGACAAAGGATGTTAATAACAAGGAGGCAATGACTTTTTTTTTGCATTTTCTGAAGGTAGGAGAGAAGGAATTACTAGAGCTTCTGTCATAGAATCATAGAATAGTTTGGGTTGGAAGGGACCTTAAAGATCATCTAGTTCCAACCCGCCCTGCCATGGGCAGGGACACCTTCCACTAGACCAGGTTGCTCAAAGCCCCATCCAGACGGTCCTTTTTAGCACTTGCTTCTGCCAAATCTTTTTTTGTGTAGCAAAGAGTGAAACAAATATAGTCATTTTTCAATAGTTTCTCGGGTCAGTAGGGAAATAGTCTAGTGGCAGAATGCTTTTATTCCTCTAGTGAGTCCATCATCTTGTTTCATGGACCCATGTCCATGGTAAAAGTATAAAAATCCTTGCTAGGCTGTGTAAGAGTGTCTTTCTACTGTTCCTTGGCCTTGAGGCCAGCTGGTATAGATTTTGGATTTCTGAATACTCTGCATCAATCCAGCATCCTGTATTTTTTCTCCTTTTTTCCTTCTGGTTGTTTTTTAATGCCTTGGTAAACATCTCTGTGATGGATTTAAGCCTCTGCTGAACCAAGGTCTGGAATCCTTAAGTACATGTCAAACTTAACTTTGCAGTGATTGAAGTTCTATTGTGCTAGATAAAGCTTGTTCTAAAAGGTGATTTTCTTTCTTAATGAATCCTAGCAAGTGTTGAAGGACTTATGTAATAGTGGTTTGTCTTTTCATTCTAGGTTTGTAACCAAGTTACTGGAAGATCTCATTTTCTTTGTTGCTGATGTGCCTAATAATGGGCAGGAAGTTTTGGATGTGGTCATTACCAAGCCGAACAGGGAACGACAAAAATTAATGAGGGAACAAAATATATTGGCTCAGGTATGTCCTACTATATTAATAACTTGCTTGTGTTTACAAGCAGATCATGGAAGAGAGTGATTTGAGAAAATGTTATTTTTATGTAACTTGGCTTACGCCATGTTGGGTTTGTGGTGGGTTGGATTGGATAGATATGATACTACTTAGTCAAGGTTCATGTCTTGGTCTATGAATCAGATAGAAGTATGTCTGATAGCTTAGTTTCATGTGATTCTGATGACTTTTAAGACTACATTTGATAGCAAATTGTTGACAAAATTTGAAACAAGCTTGCAACATTTCCCAATCCTGTAAGTGTTCTTTATATAGGAAAAATTCCTGATGTCCTTATGGATCCCTGACTTTGTATGAGAGCCAACTTGCATGTAAATAAAAATTACTATTGTCTTTAAGTAACCTGCTGAAATTAAAAAAAAAAAAAAAAAAAGAGGGAAAATGTTTAAATTGGTGCCCANAATGTTGAAATTGGACAGCAGCAAGCATTGTCCTCCTTTCTCATCCTTAATTTAGCCAAAGCACTTAACTAACAATGTTTAAAATTGGGAATAGCAAGAAAGAGAAAGCAGTGTCAATCAAAGTGGTGTGCAATGTAAAGCTAAATGCTGAACCTGTAATGTCTGAGCTTGTGCCCCCACTTGTATTTAGTCCTATGTAGATAAGTGCAATGATTCACTTCTGACTTTGGTCAATAAGGCCCTTGTGCTGATCCTGTCAGAGGACATTTCCATTGACTGCTGTAAGTTAAGCAAAAATCTGTGTTTGATTTTTCATTCTCAGTGATTTTGATTTTGAACAGATATTTGGCATCCTCAAAGCTCCTTTTAAGGACAAAGGTGAAGGATCGATGCTGAGACTTGAAGACCTAGGTGACCAGAGATATGCTCCATACAAATACATGTTAAGGTTATGTTACAGAGTTCTCAGACACTCTCAACAGGACTATAGGAAGAACCAGGTCAGTGGTATTCAAAATCTTTTTCCTCCTGATTCCTATAATTATATACCCTGGGTTTAACATTGCTCTCTGCACTTACAAGTGGGATTCTGTGATAATGGTGAAAGGACTGGGTTTTGTATGGGTTAGTAATAAGAAGTCACTTGCATATACTGCCATGTGCTGAGGAACAGTGTTTGTGTTTTGGAGGCATTTGTATATGAATTGAATGGTCAGCAATGAATATCATAGGTTTACCTTATACTTTCACAGGCTCAGACTGAGATTGGGGTCCACTGCTTCATTCATCAGCTTTCTTTTATTAAAATTGTGCTCTTGGACTCTGGATTATAACATGGGAAGTCTGCAAAACTGTCTGTTTCTGTTGCTTAAGTATTTGTAGAGCGATGTCAGTGAATGAGACCAGATGTTATTCTACCAGGTAGCCTGATTTGCCACTGCAGGAGACTCCCCATGAGCAAGAAGTATTTCAGAACGTGGTGTCGAGTGCTTTGCACATTGCAGTGGGGAAAAACTGCACTAACTTTGTAGGACTAAAGGGACTAGAGATTAAACTGCTATAAGTGGCTTCTTTGTTTTCTTCCTAATGCTTTACAGAAATATTTCTGTCTTGGAGGGAGAGAAAGGGAGGAGAGAAGACTCAGAAAAGAAAGCTTCTTAAATGTTATAAAAACTTTTTGGTTTTTCCTTTCAAAAAAATTGGTTGTGACTTCTTGAATTTTGTATATCTTTTCATGGGTTCATTCCTTTGGTTTATGAAAGAATAAAAGGAGTTAGTCGTCCCTGATATTGAATGTTTCTTGGGGTACATATTTTAGGTGTTCAGATATTCTTTTGTTCAGGCCAGTTCAGAGAGGAAAGTTTTGAGGTTTATTTTGGTTGCTAATTGAATTGGATTCTTCTGGTTCTAAAAGAAAAATATTACTGCTTAATAGGTCGTCATGAGAATTTGTATCTTTTCAGGAATATATTGCTAAGAACTTCTGCGTCATGCAGTCCCAGATTGGTTACGATATTCTGGCAGAAGACACCATCACAGCTTTGCTGCACAACAACAGAAAACTGCTAGAGAAACACATCACAGCTAAAGAAATAGAAACGTTTGTTAATTTACTCAGGAGAAATCGAGAGCCAAGGTTTGAAGTGGTCCACGTAACATTCTTTTTCTGTATTGATAGGCTATTTGCAGTAGCTGTGAATCTGCCTACTATTCATAGTTTTGTTGTCTCTTTCTCCCAGCTTAATTTTTTTTTGACCTGGCAGAGAAAAACCCACATGTACAGTGTCACACTAGAAAACATCAGAACTTACCTGTAATTCTTGGGATTTGACCATATCTGCATTTCAGACCTAGAGTTTACTGAAAAGAATGTTTTTACTTTACAGGAAAATTTTGAAAATTTGGTTTTAGTTCCAATTGGGACAAAGAGAAATAAACAGAAATTTTAATTTCTCATAACTCTGCAGCTCCTTTGTAAAACTGCCACTTGTGTTGGTTCCCCTGCTAATAATCTTGGTGCAGATTACACAGTTGTCCATTTTTCTAAGATTTTATTAATATTAGTTTTCCTGCAGGTTGATTCCAGGTCAGACTGAAAGGGGCCTAGGGTGCTGAACATCCCAGTAAATGTGTGTCCTAGACCAGATGTTGTTTCAAATGAAAAATTCTGGCCTTGAACTTCTCTCAGTTGGAAATTTTTTTTATTAGCTTTAGGTCAGAATATAAAGGAATATATTTTTTTTTTTAATGGAAAATCTATCTAGTTTTTTCATTGGATTTTCAATTGTAAAATTACCAAAGTAATACAAATATAACAAATTAATGTACTGAAGGCCAAATAATGTCCTCTGTAATTGTGAATACCGTTTTTCTGTTAGTGATTAAGGATATTGCTCAAGGCCCTGATGCTTCACTGCTTCAATTATTCTCTATATGTCTGCAGCCATTTTGCCTCACTGTAATCTCATTGCCTCTCCCATGCTAAACTGTGTTGGGTTTGGTCAGTGCTAAGAGGAAAGCACATGAAATCAGGTCATTCGCAGTGGTGAAGGGTCCTAGTGTTTATTGACAATGTCATGTCACTTTTTTTTTGTGATGGAGGGTGTCATAGTATTTGTTGCATAACTACATTGTGCAGCTGCTGTGTATTCACTTCTTTAAGGCTCAAGTCCTAAAAGCTATAAATGTTTGAAAAATGAACCTTTCCAAGGTGGTGCAATCTGAACAGTAAAGGCTTGATTTCATGACACTTATTTTCATGGAGAGTCTCGTAGACTTTTGCAGCACTGCTTGTGCAAGAATTGTGGCAGTATGCTCTAAAACACACGAGCTATAAAAATTTAAAACTTTCCCGAGTTTTAGCTCCAACTAAGTAACTCCCCCAGAATTCTATGTAATTATGTACTGTTTACTTAATATTATCTTTGTGATGCAATATTGCTGTGTGCACTGTTAATTACCTGCTGCCACAAAGCTTCATTTCAGCGGTGGGTAAAATTGTTCCAAAGTGTACCCTCAAAATGCTTTCTGCACTCATCCCAACTGCACTCCAACTTCTGTGGGGAGTGTGGTCTGCGCTAACACAGAATATTCTGATTCCCTCTGGTAGGATGATCATCGGTAGATGTTCAAACTATTGTATCCTTGAACGCCTGACAGTAGATGGTCAAATTTTTTACCTGGATTTCTAAGGAAGTGGAGTATATGATCTGTGTGAGCCTACTCATATCTGTTCCTCCACCAGCTCTTGCGCCTCTTGCCCAGTTTTAGCTACATTTGCTAGAGGAGTGGTGGGCTCAGAGATACTCAGTTCCTATGAATGTCATTAAAAGAAGAAGCTACATAGAGGGAAGAGGCCCTTATATTATTCCAGTGAGGCAAAGGCTGCAATATGGACTGTTAATACACACAGAAGACTCCATGAAAGAGAGACAAGAAGCAGATACCTAATGAATGTCCAACTGCGAGTAAAGCCTCAACATGAACCTTGTTAAACATCAGAAGACCTAAATTCGAGAGGCAAGTTCATAGGAAACTGATTTCCATGCAGAGCTTTGTTATTTCTGCTTTACGTGGAATGACCTCTTTGAATACAGAGGTCATGTCTTCAGGTCCTGCCAGATCTTCAGTCTTCACTAATTGTTGGCTGTGTCACTTCAGAGATTTTAAATGGCAACTTTAAAAGGTGGAGATGTGGACGCCTCTGGCGGAATGGAGAGGAGTCCCCTCCTCTGCCCCCTCAGAGGGCACACGGCTATCTCCAGCACAAGGAACATCTCCTTGCTACTTGGGTTAGGCAGACACGTGTTACCTGGTGGGGAAGATGAGTGAGAACATGTACTC
>VYZM01013196.1:5291-18304 GCA_013398915.1 Dromas ardeola
ATCAAATTAGTCTGTAACTGTAGACTGTATAACATATTTTTCTTTTGTTAGACTGACTTTTGGATCATTATTCACCTTTCAAATATTTATTTACATGAAGAATAAAACTGGACAAAGTAAATAACATAATATGACAGCTGTTTCTTCAGAAAGGTATGGAAGAAAGAAAAGCATGTATAGTGTATGAGCATTTTCAGTTTATCATTATTTAAAATATATTTAAGAATTTTGCACCAGTATCCTACTCCTGGAGATGAAAGACTCCTCTTTTCTTAAGAAATACGTTTAAAATTGTCCAATTTTTTGGATAAAAATTCATGCAGTTTTAAATCAGGGGCAGTTTGAGCTGCCTATGTAGTTTTAATGAGAATCCACCAGATGGCATAGGAAAAGGAACCTCAATAGAAGTTTGTGAATGGTGGTATTTTTGGATTGCTGGCTTATTTAGTCAAGAAGTCCGTTTTTGAGGCAAAAATTTTCTTCCTTGTGATATTAAAATGCATAAAAATCTATTTCTCTTCCTTTGTCCTTTTTTCAAAATGTCTTTTCTATAATAATTCAAAGGAATTTCTCATCGCTAATGTAATCCCGACCAAACACAGCTTTTCAGTATGTTCCTAGCTTTAAGTACCAAGTGTCTCCAATGTGAAGGTTATGGATAAGAGCATTGTTGAACTGTGGACCCAAATGATAAATTCTTTAGGCTAGGAAGCCAGTAAATATTCTCTTAGGTTTAAGTCATAGAGGATGGTCAGAAAAGGGCTGCGGCAGGCTCTGCACAGTCATTAACACTTGAGATTATTGTAATAACTTTAAGACAGATGTAAAGTATTAATATTGAACTGGCATCCTTCCAATGTAACTATGGAAAAGTCTTAACAAAATTCTCTCTAGGAACACCTCTACTGATCTTCCATCACTGTATTCAGTGAGTTCAGGAAGAAGTGCAAGTGCATAAGAAGTGAATAAAATTCTTACTCTTTTTTTCTTCACGTTTAATAATTGTTTTAACAAGTTGTGGGTTTGGGGTTTTTTTTTGGCTGAAGCTGAGAAAGGCTTATGAAATTGGATTGCAGTGAGCTAAATAAGCACAGTAGCCTGAGGAAGATATTAGTTTTTAACATATTAATTTATCCCTATAGAAGTCAAATGTAATTGTTTCCAAGTTCACTCTGCATCATTTTTATTGAAGCTAAAATGGAGTCAAGATTTAAATGCGTCGCTTCAGGTTCATCTGTAATTAACCCAGAATACTATACTCACGACCATGTCTTGGAGTCATTACTCAAAGCTTGATCTTCCTAACTCTACAGTCAAGCAAAAACTCCTGTTGAGTTTACATGAAATACTATCAAATGTGAATGCTTAGGCAAAATTGCTTTGAATTCAACGGGGCAGTATTGGTCATTCAGGCCATGTCTTCATTAGCAAGTAGTGAAGTACAATAGGAGGAAATCTGAAAATCAAAACAGTTGGTGGTGATGACTCAAAATCAACTAACTCTATATTTTGGGACTTTTCTGCAGAGTAGCTCTAGCTTGATTCTTTGCACATTGGGGCTTTTGTCAGCTAGAATCCATTAAAGAGCTTCTACGGTACATCCCCCACATCAGTTTTATTTTCAGTGAGGTTCAAGACCCCCACTAAGGCAAACAAACACTCAGTAAGTGGGAACAAAGAGAAGATTTGCTTCAGAAGTGCACTCTAGACCTGAACTAAAATGCAAGTGTGAATGCACCTTCCGTCATTTCAGAGGACATTTGGTTTGAGTAATAAGGACTGATAGATTTTTCTCCTTATTTGCCTTTCAGTGATTTTTCAAACTTTCCAAACAAACAGAAATGAGAAATACCCACAGGTGTGTTCTCTCTCACCTCTGACTTGTTGTGAATATTTTTATGATTTGAAATTTGATGAAATAATAACAATTACATACAGTCTCATCCCACAGACATTAGCCTGAATTTTAAATAACAAAGGTCAACAATGTCCACGCTTTTTCATCTTCTCTTGTTTTATTTACTTCAGAAGGAGATGTACATTATAATTAAGGAACTTAGATGGAAGTCCCAATGCATTTTCCACTTTACTCCATAAAGTTGTACTCATTTTTGGTTCAATATAAACAGTCATAGTCATTTTTTCTGAAGAAATACAGTCTCAAGTTTTGACCACCCTCAAGATAGAAATTTTGTTTTCCCTGTGCTTAATCAGAGTTTCGTCATTCCAGCTTATGCCGATTGCTTCTCATCCACCCTCTATCTGCATTTGAGAAGAGTCTGGCTCTGGCTCCATCTCCTTTAAACTCTCTTATTATGTAGCTGCAGACAACAGTGATTTCTCCCCACACTTAACCATCCCTTTCTCAGGCTGAAGGAGCCCAGCCCTCTCGCCTCTCCCCATACACCATGTCCACCTTCTTGGTGATCCTTCGCTGGACTTACTCCAGTGTGCCAATATCTTTCTTGCACTGGGGAGCCCAAAACTGGACACAGAGCTGCAGATGTGGTGGTCACTGTTTCAGAAACATTGCCTTTGCTTGAGGTGTTAAAAGGCATATGGAAAAAGTCCGGGGTGAACCCTGCGTAACTTTCAGTCCGATGACATCTCTGCACTAGGTATTCCAGGTGATTAGAACGGTCAGTGAGAATTTGTTTGTGAATTTAAGCAGCCAGGAGCAACTAGAGATTTCTTCCTCAAGTTTTGATGAAGTCTCTTCTCCATCTGCTCCAGACAGCTCCACCAGCCTTTGTTAAACTATCAAGGAGCAGATCTTGCGGTGATACCATCAAGCCTTTTACTTTGATAAACAAGACAGCACTTGGCTGAATGGGAAAGAAAATTACAACTTTAAGAAGTCATCAGACAAAGGCGATGTTATGTGGATGATTGTTGAGTCTGAAATAAGCCTGTGGGTTCAGATAGCACACTCATGGATTTTGCACTTCATGTTTAGTATAGCTGTGAGGACTTTCAATTGATTATTATTGAATGATTGAATGATATATATTGAATGATAATTCATTATTATTTATTGATTGTGTTTGGTAAGTATGAACAAACCCAACAGCAAGTGTGGATGAGTCACATGGCATGTTTCTATATATATAGTACAGTTTCTGCCCCCAATTTCTTAAAAACTAGATTGCCAAGGCAGATGGCAGGTGGAAGAGGTGAGTGGGGTGCATTGCAGGATCAATGCCAAACTCTGGAAATTAACCTGGTTTTGTGGTGTTCTCCCAAAAGCCAATATGTGTATATTTTACTGGCTTCAATTAAAGCGAGTTCTACCTACATGTTGGAGAGTCTTCCTCCTACTCTTACCTTAACTCTGTCATGGGTGGAGTGACAGCATGAAATCAAGAAGCCTACTCGGTACTGTTAAGCACATAACAGCATAACAGCTATTGCTGTGTTGTGAACTCATTTAGATAAAAAGCCAAATTTAGGCTGACTTTTAGTCCTGAAAGCAGGATAACAAGTGGCAAGATAAACTGACAAGGGGAAAACAGACCCACAGGAATAACAGGTAATCCTGTTATCTGAATGCTTATATTACAGCACACATCAACTAGGAGAATTGTCTTCTATTATTTTTTGATTGTTAGCTTCAGGTAGAAAAACATGTCATAAAACGATCAGGACACTGAAAATTTTATTTTACTATAGAAGTAAATTGTAAAGAATTATTACCAGGTGGTCCACCAGATAGATGTATAAATACATTCTCTTTTCAAACAATAGGAGTTGTGCAAGTATACCTGATAGAATAATATCACTCTTTCCATATAGACAGATAAAAACATATGTTGAGGTAAAAAAAGGTAATGTGTTGCAGTCCAAAGGATACATAGAATCATAGAATACCAGGTTGGGAGGAACCACAAGGACCATCTTGTCCAACCTTTCTTGGGAAGAGCACGGTCTAGACAAGATGGCCCAGCAACCTGTCCAGCTGAATCTTAAAAGTGTCCAATGTTGTGGAATCCACCACCTCCCTGGGGAGATTATTCCAATGGCTGATTGTTCTCACTGTGAAAAATTTTCCTCTTGTGCCCAATCGGAACCTCCCCAGGAGTAACTTCTACCCATTACCCCTCCCCTCGTAAAAAAGGAGTCTCCGTCTTCCTTGTAGCCACCTGTTAAATATTGGAACATGGTGATAGATGCTGAAACATGGTGATGAACATATCTCAGATCAAGCCAGACTTGTAACTGTCTCTGATGTGCTGACCATTTTTTAAGATTTTTAACTTTTCCTCCCAATTCTGGATGGGATAAAAATATAAAATGTTGGAAATTTGCTGGAATGAGAAAATAATTTTCTCGTCTATGGCTATCCGTGCAGCAAATTTCAAACTGAGTCTGACTGCTGAATGTCTCAGAAGCAACCTTCTGCTTTCACCAGTCTAAAGGTAGATAAAAAGAATTGAAACATGGGTTTGTATTCTGGGAATTCATTACAGTTCAGCAGGGCTAAATGTAGTGGGTTTGGTTTTAACCAGACATAATTATATAGAAAGCTGCTGATTATACAAGCTGGACTCTGTTACTGATCACAGACAGAAAGCTTGTGACATTCAGAATTATTGATCTTAAAAAGTTGTTTACAATATCAAACAAAAAAACCAGTGTCTACGCTTTGATTCTTAGTTCTTAGTTCTTATTTATGACGTTTTGAATTTTTGTGTCATAGGATTTTTTTTTGTTGTTTTCTTCGGGCACCTTTCCCAAAACTTCATCAGAAAGTTAAATATTTTTCACATATAGAATGCTTCAATAAACTGAAAATTGACCTGTTCCATTATTAACAACTTTTCAATGGCACGTATCCCATAATTCAACATCATTTATCTTTAAAGAGAAATGCAGCATGGTGAAAGTCGACATGACAGATAAATCTTTGTTTTCAGTTTCTAGCAAATAAGAGCGATGAAAGAACAATGTTCTGTGGCACCAAGAACAGTCTTTGGTTTAGCTGTCTATCTCCCAACAGTTCTTAAAACATCAAATGGATTTCTTCCAAGTTGCGTGATTAATAGTCAGCTCCTACAGAGCAACTTGATATTCTGGGTCAAATCTGTATTTATTTATCTCACTCCAACTAAAAAATATGCTAAGAACTTTCTTTTTTACCTATTTTTACCTACCAACATTACAGAAAATTGACCTTCTCCTACTGAGGTGATTTTTGCTGATGCAACAGAGTGACTCGTGCTTGGATTTGGCTCATAATTATGATAAGAAACATGCTAAAATTTTATTAAAAATCATGGCATCAATAATTGGGGTAGAATTTTTTTCTTCTAGTTTTGCTAAAGAAAATGGATTATGATGCTGAACTGATTCTGATACCGATTCTCAGAAAAAAAAAAAGTTTCTAGTCTTAAGATGCCATTTCACAAAGACAATGGGCCAAATTCTGCTTTCCTTTTATCTTGCCATTTTTCTATAATTTTGGTAAAATCAGAATAATTCCCATCTTAATTTTAAAAATTGATTTTAAAATACAGTTACAAGAAAACCAGACAAATTGTTTCAAAAGTTAATATCCTTCATTATAAAGAGGTTCAACTTAATTTCTTTAAAATTAATTAGTTTAGTATTCACTTCAAATGTTGGATCATACTACATCTTTTTGTCAATTTAAAGAGATATTTTCAGAAGTCTCTGCTCCAAGTAGTTAACTGTGAACATCTGTGAAAAACTGTGATTGCCTCTTTTCTTATGTAAATATGTTTCTTCACGAGAGATAATGTCCTGATGGGTAGTCATTTCTGTAGTTCTTTTCAACCCTTTCCAGTATATCCAGTTCTTTTGACAGAGTTCGTATCTGAGGCTAGTTTGACAAAGCATGCCATTTCTCTTCCTTTTTTTCTTTTTTCCTACAGTAACTCCTGGCTTCAGAAACTGGCAGATTAAAGGTACCTCACTGCCATAAGTCTATCTCATTAAGTATATTGAGCCTTTTGTTTATACTGAAAAAATGTTGAACCCCTGTGTGGATACAGTCACAATAGTTTTGCAGTGGTTTCAGTATATTAAAAACGATTCAAGCAGAGTTAAGAAAATAAATGTCTTTTTCCTTATGTGACATTGATTTTTATTCTGTGAGTTTTTTGGAACTTTTTAAGAATGCTGTTTTAGGGGAATATTTCATCTGTTATATTATCCGATTTCCTCTGTCATCAGACACTTGCTGAGTACCAGTGCACTTGAAAATCACATTTACAATTTTCTAATTCTGTGTTTCTTTTCCTTTCAATCTTTTATGACCAGTAGTTATCAGCATGTGCTTACTAAAGTGCCCTCAGGATTTCTCTTTTCCATGCTAAGAAAGCAAAACTGCAGTCTGAAGAATAACTTAACTATCTTGTAAACGAATGTATTTTGTTTCCCTAAATAGCACCTTAATTTTAGATTTACTCTAGTTTAAGTGCTTTTCACAGCATTAGTATTTTCAGTTTTCTACTGCAGCTGTTAACAGCCTTTCACTTCTGAGGTTTTCCTGTGTAATATTGCAGTTGTATTTGTAAACTATTTGTATTATTATAGAAATGGTGTTCTGAATATTTAGTTACAAATATCCGAAAATTTTGATAGAAACAGAGTTGATAGGGCATAGGAAACTTTGAACACGGAAAATGTCGACATACACGAAACACCACAAGCACTTTCAAGATTTCTCTAAGCTCTGTGTTACTGCTCTGTAACTTAAAGAAGCAAGCAGGGGTATCAGTGGATCTGGAGACCTGAGCACATTTCAGAGCGCCACTCATATACATCGTAGCTTGCATATGGACATTCTATGATGCATCATGTATAGCCGGTTATTTTAAGAAATGCTATGTTATCAAGACTGTATTTTGATCACATGCCATAAATTGGTTAAAATAGTACTTTTCCTGAAGTCTATAGTAAAGCTTTCACTAACTTCACAAGACCACTTCTCTTCTTTCTTTGGACTGCAAAGCTTAGCACACAGTCAGTAGCATTAGGACACAGCAGCAGGAGATTGTGCTTTTGTAATGTTCTTTTTACAGGAGTAGAGATCTTCCCTGCATTCCTATAGTGTTTTGATGGCTGGGGTATTTTCCACTCCGGTCGATGGCAGGACTCAGTTAATGTCAAAAATACTAAGAATTATTGTTTGTATTTAGTAACCACTGTTTTGCTTTATTACTATATAGATACTATGTACTAAATAAAGAGCTCTGTGGCCACCTGTGTCCCCACAGCTGTTAGTAACTGCTGTGAAAAAAAAAAAATCTATGTTGTATCATCTAATCAGGTGATCCTGTGTAATTTTCTAATGATTCAGTGATTTAATTTTTATGGTAACATCCAGTTTCAGAGAGTACAAAAAATTCCTGTGATAAATGCAGAGTATTTCTGACAGACTTGGCCTAAGAACTCAGTTTTGGTATAATGCAAAACTGCAAGGCACTAATCAGTCTACTAATCACTCTGAGTGTGTAGACAATTTCTTAATTGCAGTAAATTAATACCTCTGGCAATTTGCCTCTGACTTCCAAAAATGGTATATTAGGCTTAAAGGTAAAAATACTGTCTTTTTAAGGAGACGTTTTATTTATAAGCTTAAGTAAAATAAAATGTAAATGTTAAAATTAAAAATATATCTTATATATAACCAGGCCTGATATTGTCGTGGTTTGAGGTATCTCTCTTCCTCCTCTCTTTGGAGTGAGGGGTGGGGGGAGAGCATCTGTCTCATCATTGGCCAATTTGGCCAAAATGACAACAGGTGTCTAATGAGAACAAGCACTTCTCTGTGATAAAGCCATTTGCCGTAGGAGCTCATAAAAAGAATAGAAATACCTGCTAATAGGTAAAACCATTTATTCCATACAGTAAAGCATACCTGGCCTCTTTCTCTGACAAATATACTCATTAAGGGAATCTGCAGACATGATGCATCAGTCCAGTTTTTGGCACAGTCCCCAGAGAAAGAGAGGTGCTCTATGGTTGGAATTCATTCATTTTGTGTCATTTGAGCAGTACAAAGTAGGCAAACAGAACAATCCATCCTTTGCTTAACACAAAAATGGACAGCAACTGCGAAAGAACTTACTCCTTTTTCTACAATTTGCACACCTGAGTTTGCTCTACCATCTCAAAAACCAATAACCCATGATAAAAGACAATGTTGACTTTCTGTTTACTTCATTCTTAATGGAGTAATAGAAATATAACTCCTGTGGAAATCAATAGAGTTTGTATCACTGACCCTCAGTAAGAGTCGAATTGTGTGCCTGGCTCTTTTAGTAATAAGAGTCACTACTTGCTTATGAAAACCACAGCATGTTCTTAAAATAAAAAAAGAATGCCACAGTTCAAGGTAACTGAGTGTAAAAGAACCTTTTCTTGAATGAGAAATTCAGAAGCTTTGGCTGGATACAAAATACCTCTCTTCTCTGTCACGCTGCAGTGTATATGAATTTTGGTTCAGATTCACTGTGAAATTACTGCACAGGCTATGATTGAGAGTAATTATAAGCTCTCCATATCTTTGTGTTAGCACGTTAGTTATTTCAAGGAAAGAAGGGCAGGAAACTAAAAGGAGGATGAATATAAATATTTATTGTGAGTAGAAAATATGAAGTGCAATATCATGAGGAGCAAGCATACTAACAATATTACTCTAAATTTCAATTTCAAGGTTAATTTCCAATTTTCAAGGTCAATAAGATCATACATTCTCAAATCCCTGCTTATATTTAGTCATTTTTTTGCTTAGTCGTGGTTTTGGCCAAATTGGCCAATGGCCGTCGACAGATGCTCCCCCCCAACCTCTCGTACACAGAGAGTAGGAGGAGAGATAAATAGATTTGCGAGTTTAGAAGAAACTAAACTACTTTAATGAAATATTAATAATAAGATAAAAGGGAAAATAATGAAAAAATACAAAACCCTATTAAGCTCCCAGGATGACGTCACTGGCAGGCACTGGGGAAGTCCCAGGCTGGACGCAGCGATGGGTGGGAACTGGGTTCCACAGATGGAGTTGGGAACACACGAATCGGGATCAAAGGCAGATGAACAGACAGGGTCCTCCTCGGACGTCAGCCATTGAAGGAGAAGAAAAAGCATTGCCCCTTTGATCCCTCAGCTTTTATACTGAGCATGGGGCAGATGGGATGGAATACCCTGTTGGTCAATTTTGGGTCACCTGTCCTGTCCGCTCCTCCCTGCAGGTGGACCCCTCTGCGCTTTTCCGTTTCTGACCCTCCAATGGGACAAATAACGAAATAAGCTGACCTTGGTTGTTGTAGCAATAAGTATAAGCAAGAGCCTATCTGCGTACCATTCCTTGGCACAAACTGTAAACATTGGTCTTATCACTCTGAGATTGAACTGTTTTTGACACAACATACTGTTAATTTCAGAGAGTTAGAAGAGGCCTAGCTAAGAAGTAAAATTACGGAACAGAAAGTTGGTTCTGTTTTACCTCAAACCAGGACGTTATCTGTCCTGGAATTTTTACAATAATTAATGATTTGGTTTTGGCAATCATATTTGTTTTTAAATACATACAGTTTCTGTAAATTATTTATTTTTGAACGTCTATCAAAATCCCCACCCACAGAAATCTGCTGTTATGCTATTAAACTGTTATTTGGGGTGATGTTTATTCTCCATCTCACTGACCATCAAACAAACAAAAAAACAGCCCAAAGGATCAACACATGGTCCATCTAGTCCAGTAAGTGGAAATACAGGGCGCTCTCTAGACAGAGGATATTTAGCACACAAGCTAGGTCATTTTATGTGGTTCATTTCCCTCATGCTTTCACAGCATTCACAATTTTTACATTAGGAATGTTCAAGGGGACGTCTCTACCCAGGTTTTTAACATCCACTTTGGAACATGTTGCCCAAGAATTTGTTTGATCCCTTTTTCAATTCCCTGACACTGTCTGTCTCTGCATCCTCCTGTGACAGCAAGATCCTGACATTTACTACTTGCTGGTAAAATACTCATGCTTTTATCTATCTTAGACCAAAATATGTAACTGAGCACATGCCAGCACGACGTGCTGTATGTTTTTCAGGAAAGAAGCTCATGCCTCTATTGAGAACCAGAGCTTTTTAATCCCTTCAAGCTTCTGGTCCACTGCACCGTGCCAGGGGTCACTAGTTTCTTATCATCAGTATGAAGATAACAACAGGCTCAAGACCAATGTGAGCTGAGAGGAAAGACTCATCATACCCCTGTAATACGTGGGAAGTCTGCATATGTCATCCTGTTATTCCCATGCCTCCAGCACTGAGCGTATGGCTAGAAGTGCTGCTTTCAGGCAAGACTGCCTCTGAATTCCCAGAGATGGCACAGTTTCACACTGTCTATGCTGCAAATCCTGCAAACTTGCCATGAATTTATAATAATATGCTAAGTGGTCTTGAGCAGCTACTTCTGCTCCATTAACTGTGCCTCCATTTACTTTCAAGTTAAGGAAATCAGCCTACCTGGCTTGCTTTGACCCTTGGGAACACTAATAAAGTTTCCCCATGTCTCACTTTAGGTCCTTAAATTGTTAAATTTAAAATCTTAAATGGTTCTTAGGTCCTTAAATTCTTAAAGTCTTAGCCTTAGGCTTTTAAGAAAGTCATGGGACTGAGAGTTGACCTTATGATGCTTTGATTCTGTCTGGTTTAGTCATTGCGGCAGTAGTAGCAGCGCTGTATCAGAAATCATGTTACAGAAACTCTGCAGAGGTGGTATTTCAACTCAGGGTGATATCATTGTACTTATGGTTGGGAAAAAAGCAAGAAAAGCCAGCAACATTCTTTTAAGTTATGATATAATCAAGTATATCTGATCACATTAACACAACTGCATTTTTTCGGCAAATATATATCTGAGTTCTGTAGGATCAAATCCAGGTACTGCTGAAATTAGGGGTATTTTTGCTCTTGATTTCAACAGCAAGTGCATTTACTCCAAAACATATTTGGTCTATGAGATAACTAAAAATTTGAAGTGGTTTACTGCAACAAATCTTTGTGTTCTATAGAAATGTTTGTTCCTGATGAATTTTTCACCCATGTCTTTATAGGGACGCACAGAAAACCAGCTGTTCCTGCAGCAGCTGTGAATTTGTTCCCTAGAAAGTAAAGATTTTGACCTGACAGTGCATCCTCATTGAGAAAATGTTAGTGAATATGTAAGATCTTCCCTGTTTTCTTCTAGGCGAAGACATAATTGTAATAGTTTCACTGGGTTACGCTGGCTCTCTTGGCTTTTACCTGAATGCATATTATATCTTATATTTATGCAGAATATAGTTTAGCAGTCTCCTTATCCTGAGTTACTGATGCATGAAAGGGGCAAAGCGGTTTTGGCAGAAAATAAACCCCCTTGTGATGGCGTTCTTCCTGACTTGTTCGTGATGGTGTCGTCCCTAATATCCCCCCTTTCTGGGGCTATTTTTATACTATTTTTGACTTTCAAGGTGGAGTTTGAGTGACTGCAGTCATACATACCTTTATTATGATTGGTGTAAAATTCTCTCGCTTCAGTTTAAAGGTATAGTTTACGAAAAATTCAGGGCGCAGACTCAAGGAGGAGTGGTCGCACCTTGGAGGCGGGTAGCCTTTGGGATGGAGGTGTGTTTTGGTATTATAATGACATTATAATGAGCAAAGATCACACAAAGGACGGCATTTCATCAATATTTGGCAGAATCTGGGCTCAGGGTAGCGAGTTGGACACTTATCCATTCATCTTGTTCTTGTACCTGCTACACATCACAGGGCAAGGCCACGGAAGATGGCGTTCCGTTCCGTCCCCCGTGTAACTTCGAACCGCAGGTACTGAGACAATACAGCCTGGAATTCATGCCAGCTGCAGCCGCCTACCTCAGAAGCCTTTTGATTCTATACCTTTCTTTGTTGTGTGATCAATGCTGTACTTTTTGCGGTTTTGGCCAATTTAGTAGTTATTCCACAGTTACTCTCTGCCTATGCACTGTGAGAGCATTACTGTAGTCACATTGTTTCTTAATTTGTAAATAAACCATGAGATTTGCCACCCTTATGGGAAGCAGTACTTTGCTAAAGGCAGCACAGCAGCGGTGCAAACCGCATCTTTCCCATTTTTGAGAACTCAGAAATCCTCATGGAGACAGAGGATGTGAAGCCTGATCCCACCAGGAGTTCAGCCCTGGGTGACACAGGGTGCTTAAGCATGTCATTAGCTTATTTCACTTCAGTAGATCTGAGTAAGTTACTGTGACTCTTCATGTGTTTACTGTTAAATATGTGTTAAGTACTTTGCTGCATTAGGACTAAAGTGCTAATAAAGTCCCTAATCCTCCTGCATATCCCAGCACTGGGAGTGCTGTGTGATTAAAAGGGCGCACCCAGGCCTGGAGATTTAGATGATACAGCAAAGTCAGTCAACAGATTTCCCCTCCTTGCGTTCACTTAAATGTGGTTCCTGGTTTCAGTATAATAATAACTCAAATTATCCTCTGAGGAACCGGGGATGTGCCTTCTAGGGCAGGCAATGCTCTGCTTAGGGGAAGGCAGGCAAGGAAGGGGGTGAGCGTCCGCTGTGCTCGGCTGCTGTGTGAACTGCTGCTGGGGCGACCGTTTCTGCTGCTGCTGTGCTGATCCTGTCCCTCTCAGCTATGTTTGGAAGCGGCATTTTCCGTGTCAGTTGTTGCCTCTGAGACACTGGTGCCAGAAAACCACTGCCAAGTGTGCGGCAAGTTCCTCTCAGCAGCCCCGCTGACAGAAAAAAAGCCCTCAATACACTACTAGAATAACAATATTTGACAGGTAGCGGATACTAACTGATACCGTCATGACCGTATAATCTCTAATGTTCTTTTAAAGCATATTCTTATTTGCTAAAATATAACTCCAGTTTCCTTCTGCCACCAGGCCTGCCCACCATGGTGAGGAGGGAGCCATGGCCCCTGGGCTGCCACAGCTGCAATTAGTGATTTGCCTCATTAGGGCTGAGTGACAGGCACGAGGGGCACTTG
>VYZM01013196.1:18323-33900 GCA_013398915.1 Dromas ardeola
CGGGGGCGGCTGGACCCGGCTTTGGGCCCTCTGTCAGGGCAAGGCCCAGCGCTGCAGGTGAGGCCATCAGAGCCTGGGCTGCCGCCAGCGCCACACCTGTGGTGGGTTTCCCCATCAGTTTCTAATGGCGGACAGGAGCATTTCTTCTGTTTGCCAGCTGAAGTGGGGAGCTTTTGTGAGAGAGTGTGTGGGGCATGGCTGTAATTCTCTGCTGTGTCCTCCTTTTTCACCACGTTGCATCCTCACTGTGGGCTAGGAAGGGCACAAGCAGGCAGCAGTTTGGAGGTAAGCTTCTAAGAAATTTTACTGTGTTTCTGAATTAAGGCTGGGAAGGTGAGGAGTAAGTGATAGAGCAGGTGCTTTATAACAAACAAAATGTGGGAGTCAGATCCTGTGGCCATCTTAAGAGCAAGTAGTAAGGTCTACAAAGTGCCTTCTGAGACACAGCAGTGTGAAGAGTGGCTGTGTCTGTCTTGTCGTGCTTTTCCTGGTGTGTATGGCCTCCCCTTGAGGACAGAAAGTCTTTTCCTGAGGTGTTTCTTTCACCTATGGCTTAGGAAAACAGCCTGCCTCGCAGACCTTGTTAAAAACTGTGCAAAATGTGCGTGTATGGCTCAGAAGTTTTTGTTGAGTGTGAGCGCAGTCAGTGAGTCCTAGCAGTAAGGAGAGATGTATTAAAACTCTTTGTAAAATCCTTAAAGAAAAAGGTAAGGAATAGTCATAAGGTATGAATTTTATCCTCTTCCAAATGTAGTTGTTGTTGGCTTAGTAGTCAAAGGTTTTTTTGTAAAAGTAACAGGCTGTTGCTGCTTGCTCAGAGCTACAACTGTGTTGCATTAGGAATTAGCCAGGTAGTGCTTCCTTCTCGGAGGTTGTATGTTTTTTTTCGTGTTTTTCTTCAAGAATAAAAGCAACAAACCTCTATTTCTCCTACAAGTGGAGAGTGAAGCAGTAGTTCAGCTCTTTAGAATATCAAAAATTTTAATGTGAAAGTAGTTCAAAACCATCCATACTCAGCTACGTAAGAGCATAAAAACTTTAATATGGTTGGGTGTAGGTAAGGAATAGTACTGAATGGAAGAGAAATGCTTGTGACTAGGATATGTGCGCATTTATCCTGACTCTTCTTCTACTAGCTTGGGCACCATTCCAGATGAAGTGGATGGAATTAAACTGCTGTTTAAATGTGAAGAGAGTTTCATACATTTATAGCAAAAGCAATGAGTATTTGAACTGTGAGATGAAGCATCGTTTATAAATGCTGTATGCTTTCCCATCAGCAACTGTCTTCAGTATCAAAAACATCAGCAAGACCTGAAAAATAACAGTGGATTTTGAACTATGACAAAATAACTGGTATTTAATTATTTTTTCAGATAAAAACTTCTTTATTACTTGGGTAGGAACTGAAGGGCTTATATAGTATACTCATACTGAAAGGAAGCTGAATTCTGCTCTCTATGCTCAGATATTCGGTCAGGTTTTATGTTAGGTGGGGAGGAGGCTTTGAAATGTAGCTAATGCAGAGGTGAATGGGGAGGAAAATTAGCCAGCGTAGTCACTCTTGCCAATGTACTGAAACCAAGCTACAAAAATATTTTGATATTTTCAAAGGAAGAACGCCCTAGGAAGTAGACTAAGAGTGGACCACCCCTATAGCTGACTGTTGGGTGAAAAGAGAGGGGAAGCATAAAAATCCGGGCCAATTTGTAATACACCGCTGTAATTCCACCTAAGATTAGGGAAATCTCTATATTTATATCGGCTGCAACAGTGAACTCTTGAAGTTTTGCTGAAGTGCTTGCTGTAGTTTTTCCCCAGGTATTTCTTCTTGTGCTCTGCAGCATGTACTACAGGCTATCCTGATGCTAGACGGAGTAAATGAAGTAGATGGTTCAAGGTTGAAGTTCCCTTTTTTAAAAGACAGAACAGTTCTCCTGTCTCACTATCACCCCCCAGCCCTGAAATAAACCACCCCAAAATTATAGAGGAGAATATAAAGCTGGATTTTGTATTGTCACAAATTACTGCAATTTCTTGTCAGTGTCCAGTGTTCAAATGTTGTTCTGACATTATAGTGACTAAAACAAAGAAACAAAACATATACATAAAACGCCAAACTTAATTTATACAAGCTAATATAGTGTAAGATTTCAGTTTTGAACCAAAAAGCACATTTCAAACTTTGTTACAATTTTGCTTAAGTTGGATTTTTTTTATAAACTTGTTATTGGAGAATTCTTCTACTCAAGCAAATGTTCCTAGTGCACCCTCCTAAAATTATTACTGTGGTCCTGTCTTTAACATCTGCAGGTCACATTTTGAGAGGTATTGTAGCTTCTATCCAGGGTTCCAGCTGGCTCTGTTGCTCTCCACATAAACCCATTGGTTCTGTCTGCAAGCAGGCTGCAGTGTGCAGCACTAAGGTTTGCTGCAGTAAACAAAAAAAAAAATATTAAAAAACCCCAACAACCAACTGTGTGTGAATTCTTGCTAAGTGAGCCACACAAACAGCATGTGCTCTGGGACTTCCTTGTATTAAAATAATTGCTTTGCATTTATGTGGTACTTGCACCTAAATTTTCAAGTTCTGAATAATAGAGAAGAAAAAGATTTAGTGCAGTCTAACAACCAAAGAAATAACACCAATGAAGAAATCTTTCTATCAACTACTCCTACACACAATAAAGACAGACTTTGAAAGCAAACAACTGTGTAAAGCAGTCCTAGTTGAATGGGCTACTGCCTCTCTCGAAGATATCCTACAGAGGCAGTTGCTTTTACAGCATGCCCTAAGTAAAGCTTAATTGCCTCAGTTACAGTTCACTCCTGTTTTAGATGGGAAGCACCTGACATGCTTATTCCTAGTGTGGATTGCTTATTAACTGGATGGATGTTTGGGAAAGGAAGAAATAAGGTGGTTTTTGCCTTTTTTCTTCAGCTAAGCTGGGTTACCTCTTCTGGTGCCCATTATTTGCTTCTTTACTTTTAATGTACATTATTAACAGAAAAATCTGTCTATAAAAGTGTGACTGCAGGCTTCTTGCATCTTTCTCTGCATTTCAAATTAGATTTTAGCCTCAGTCTCTTTAGATTTGTCAGAAATACTGGAAAACTTCAGCCAACAAAGAGCAGAAGCTGGGCAGAAGAGGCTGAAAGAATTGCTGCTTAAGTCCTCCACAAAAAGGAAACAGAAAGTCTGTTGTTATTTTTGCCTCCCAACAGGGAAAGAAATACTTTAAACCTACTTTTCTTTTAAAGTTATGGCATAAGATGGTTAGTATCTGTACCTGTGGTGACCTAAAGTGATGTGAGGAAGGCAGGATTCAGTGGGCTACATGGATATTTTAGTACTCTCTGTTTCACTATGGTTATTTTTTAAAGAGCAAGGGTTGCAGAATGCGGCCAGCATGAAACAGCCCCGGGAGTTGTTTCAGCTGGTGTTAAAGGTAACTCAAGTCTAAACATGTGAATATTATTTAACAGTGGCCCCAAGTAGAGCATGTTGCAGTGGCATAACCTAGAGGTCACAAGCAAGGTAGTTCCGAAGTGAAGCCATGCCACAAAATATGTTCAGAAAGACAGCCCTGAGGGCTTAAATTATCTAGTGCTTGTCCGTAACAGTGACCTCTGAAAGGAGCTATGTGTGATAATACCATGGTAGATGGCTATAGCCATTCAGTGAAGCACTTCTGCATCTATGATAGAGAACATCAAAGAGTTTCTTGCAGCTTTCAAGGTCTTTGTAGAGCAGATGTGAATTTTCAGACAGTCTGTTTAGTTTAATAACCCCAGCACATCTTTCACCTCATCATTCCTTGACTGGCTTTTAGCTCCGCTCAGCTAATTTAAACTGCTACAGTTTAAGGGCACAGCCTTGTAGTCTCCATTAAGGAAGAAGGCTGCTAGCTGAGGATCTGGAGCTGGGAGATACATTATCCTAATTAGCAAGTGAGCAAATTTATAAAATCTAATCAACTCCACTGCATCCGCTATTGCAGATGATCAGCTCACTGTAAACAAATAAGATTTTGGCAAAATGCTGTAGGCAGAAGAGTTATCAGTGGTGTGGTTGTGTGTATGTATACATACATAATATTTTTTTGGGGGGAGTGAACTGTTCATGTGTGCTGATTTGGCTTGCTCTGTGGTCAGTTACTTGGTGCTTATATTACACCTTGTAGAATATTTTAGAAAAAAAAAATCTGATTTTTGAGCCATTTTTTCAGTACAAGTGTCATTAGTTTATAAGGTAATTTGCATATGAAACACAGTCATGGCTGTAACTGCATCGTATACTGGAACCAAAGTGGACTGCTTCACAGTACTAGGTCACTCACTCTGCTGCTTCTCTCCGAACATGCCATTTTTACTAAGCTTCTAGTGTGACTTTTTTTTTCTTGACAAAGAAAAACCCTTCCTGAGAGTAGTTAAGTGTGAAGTCTTAAAAGGCTCTAAAATTTAAAATGTTCTGGTTTTTTTTTCGGAACAGTTCTATTACACTGGTGTGTAATGTTAACCATTGGTGTAGTTAATGAGAAGGAAGAGCTTTGATATCTAATTAGATATCATTAAATATTTGCTGTTATTTACCCAAACAAAAATACATTCACGTCCATCAGCAGTGGTGAAAATTGTTATTATCAATATAGGGTAGGAACTGGCATAAGAGGAAGCAAAGGGAACTAATGCTTTAATAGAGAAGGATCTAAAAGGAGACCATGCAGTCTTACTGTATATATTTAAACAAGTGAATGTTGAAAAGTAAATGTTTTAAATCCTCAGAGTTTCCCTTTATTGTTATTTTAAAGTGTATATATTTCCACCTACATAGCTGTGTAGTAGATTAAACATATTCATAAAGTATCACTCTAATTTTACAAAAATTGTCTGCAAAGATATATCGAATATTCTTTTATATAGACCAGACGATTCCGTGATAATGATATATTGAATGTTCTTTTATATAGACCAGACTCAGGTGGAATAACATCATAATGCTGATATCAAGACCAAATTTAGGAGAAAACTTTCTCCAGTGTTCTTCAGTTTTGGTAAAGTACACTGCTTTGTGCCTGCTTCTAATTATCTATAGTCCAAATGTTAGTGTTAAAATACAAGTATATGATTTTTGTGAGGTTCAGGCCAAGTTCTTTTTGCATGGAAGGACTTCCGTGTGGCCCATTTCCTGGCTGTTGAAGCCTAAATGACTCCATATAGGCATCCACAAAGAAAACCAGTATGTAATGTATAAAGAAATTGTATTACATAATGCAGCCTTGCAACAAAGACGACTAATAAGTGTTCTGGGCTGTGTTAGGAGGAGCATTGCCAGCAGGCTAAAAGAGGTGATCATTTCCCTCTACTCAGTCTGCAAAGGCTGAATAGTGTGTCCAGTTCTGGGATCCCCAATACAGGAGACATATGGAACCACTGTGAAATCTAGTGAAGTGCTACCAGCATGATGAAGGGACAGGAGCATCTCTTGTGTGAGTAAAGACAAAGAGAGCGGGGACTGTTTAGCCTGAGGAAGGCAGGCTTTTGGGGGTGGGGGATATCTCATCAATGTGTACACATATTTGAAGGGAGCGCGTAAAGAAGAGGAAGCCAGGCCAGTTTCACTAGGACAACTTGATAAGCCGGTAATTTCAGGTGCAATCATAACTCTGGTTGAAATTTCAGCAGGGCCCTGAGGTTAGCACTCTTTAGGGAAAGTCATAGGATCACTAATGAAAATGGCCAATACCTTTTGTTTTTGTCTGAGAAACACCCTTACTGATGGCACACTGATGTCCTCTAGATCATTGGCTAATGAGTCTCAAGGGGACGGAGAGTGAGACTTCACTGAAACACAAATACAATCTAAACTTCGAAGTTTCCCAGATGATGCTTAGTTTGAGAGATGTGGCAGGATCACTCTGTTGCTGTACGGTTGCACCTTTTTCTGATGCATTTATTTTTCTCCTGTCCAAAATGTTTGAGAAGTTTTCCTAATACATGAAAAATCTTTTCCCCAGCCCTCAAGAGTAGGCGTAAGCAGAACATATGAGGCAAATAAAACAAGGTCATACTCACTGGGTATTTTTTGAACATAGCTTTGGGAAGGTAAAAACCAGGATTACTTTAGCTCCTCTGTGAAAAGCTAAAATTTTTGCAGAGCAAACTTTCATTTTGGAGAACAATGAACAAGAGCAAGTGCATGAAAGAATGATTTTCAGTGTTACATAGAACAATATATATAGAATAGCATTACAACAGAATTTATATGAATTGGCCTACCAATATGGAATTAAGTCAGTAATATTTTGGTCATGGTGCCCATTCAGTGACAAGGTTTGTAGACCACTGATGCTTTGTCATGAAGGTACAATTTTTTTTAGAAAGCTAAACAGGATGAAATTAAGTCTTACATCACAAAAAGGAACACAATTAGTTATTCTAATAACCTGGAAGAATAAGTGTATCTTGATGCAAAGGAAGACATGCTTTGTTTTTTTCATAAGAAATGTGTAGATCAAATGATAGTCTTCTAATGAAAATATAATTTAAAAGGTGTTAAATGATATTATATTACTGGTGCAGAAACATTTCTAAAAACTCTGGTTTCACGTGTGTCTCTTTCACTTTACAACAGAAGTTTTTAAAGTAGAGTTGGCCTTTGAGCCAGCCAGCCTCTCAGCTGTGATAATGTAATTTTTCACTGGTTGAGTATATAACCTCAACCTTCAATCTGTATTCTATATGAATGTTTCTTGGGTCAGATTTCTTCAAAAGAATTAACCTACTCTGATTTACACTTGAGATTACAGCTGAGATTCTGGCCTTTGTCTTTTGACATATAAGTTAGTAAGAAACCAGATTAAGGAAAGTGACTTCTGACCAGCCCTACAAAAACTGTGGAACATTGAAATTTTTTTTTTAAACAAACATGGAAGATATTACATATATACTACTTGGATGTGTGTGTGTATGTATATATAAAAAAAACCCAATCAATTAGTCATTGAGGGTCACTTGAATATTTACTGGGTTAGTATTTAAATGCTCTCTTTATTTTGATACCTGGTATAGTTTTTACAAGCCAGTGTCACTGAGCAATAGATCTGAGTGGGTAATTCAGTGACTAAATTCAGTAAGCACAGCTAGTCAAAATATCTAAGAGGGAATTATTTTCTTACTTAACTCCTTTGTTGCTTTTCTTCAGAAAAATTTTTTTATTCATGTATTAGTTGATGTTCATATCCTCCGCTCTGTGCTCAAAATTTAGTTTCAGATGTTGTGTTTCATCAAATGACCTGTTATGACTGTTTAAATGAATAATGCCACTTTCTATTGTTATGTTTGATGCACATCTCAGATTAGGTTTAGTTTAACAGTAGCAAATAATGGAGTGAGCGAATTTTAGAAACTCTGTTGCTGAACCATAAAAAAAAAAAATACTGTGAGCTATATGGTCCGACCCTATAGCTAAATCCATTTGTGTCAGCTAAAGGTCTTGATCATTGCTTCAGTAGTGGTGGGAAGGTAACTGTAAGATGTATTTCCTTTGTCTTGTGCTTATGCCAATACAGGTAGGAAATAATGATTAATATTTGTGTGTGTGTACATTCATTGACCAGATAGTGCGTGGTTCTCCTTGGCTGCTTCTTTGATTGGGCCTTGGCAAAACAATTGCCATCTCTGCTGTATGAATCCCTTTTATATCATGCGGGCCAGTTTTAGTGTGAATATGAAAGTATGAGCCCTACTTTTTCCTCTTCTATCAGAATGACTTATGTTCACTTACCACTCAGATTATAAAAGGACAAAAGCTCTGCCAGTGTTATTTAACTGTTAAAATTTGATCAAAGGCTTGAGAAAAGTGTGCTCTTCTCCCAGCTCTGTGGGGAGATAAAAAGACCTGGGACTGCTGCTGAACTGTGTTTTGCATCAAGTCTTTTGAAGTCTGCGGCCTTGATGAAGGAATAAAGCCCCTTCTTTGCCAAAGCTGGGGCTGTTGCAGTAGCGAGCCCCATCTTTCTCAGCTCCTCTGCCTCTGGAGCAGATGGTGCCTGGGAGGAAATCACACTGATGCTGCAGGGCTGGGACACTGGTGACCTCTTACACTGCTCCTCTTGGTGACACCATATCTAAAAGCAGCTTACGGCCAAACTGACGGAGATAGCAAGCTTTATCCTGCAAGATTGTGTTATGCCCAACACCCAAGGATCAAAAGACAAATTTTTTTCTCTCATGCAATACACCTGTTAGTGTTGCTATATGTAATAATGTTACTGTGTAGCCAAGCATGGTGTGATTTTTAGGGTTAGATCCTGCTTCCTCAAATGCAGAAAAAGCACTGCAATGTTTGGATTGAATGGTTGTGTGCTCAGTGTGTCTTCCTTGCTATCCTTACGTGTGAATTACTTCCTAAATACATACTGGTGTGGTAAAACCAGTTACAGTTCTGATGTGATGTGTGTGCCCTGAGGTACTTTGTTTATTTAGATCTTGTGAGAAAAAACATATACTTGACTAAAACATATTAAAAATGTTTTCTTCACTTCAAGTGAAGAAAGTGGCTGTTGTTCCAAAAGGAATTAAAATTTTGAGATAAACACTTTCTCAGTGCTTAATGACAAATTACTACCCATAATGCAGTGCCTGTCTACCCCAGTTTGGGATAGAGTTTAGCAGGTATCCTTTTATTGGTATGGATTCTGCTATAAATCAAGGGTAGTATATATTTTGTGGTGTGTTGGTTGTTTTTATTTTTTGCTGACTTCAGAAGGCATATTCTTAAACAGCAAAATACTAGCATATGGAGCCAAAATAGGGATGAAAATCTTTGTACTTATAATCAGGTTAGGAAATGAGAAGATTGCTATTTGTGGAACCTTCCTTATGATCAAATGTCAAAATAGACAGTTTCTGAAATACAGTGCTGCTTCAGTAAGAAAAAAATTAGTTTTGAAGAACACTATGTTCAGAACATCTTTCCTTGAAAACTCTCATGAGAAGGCGCTACAGCAACAACAAAAAAGCCATCAGCAGCCAGTTTCTTATCAGATGTAAATCAGTAAGATGGTTTTGGGGTCAGGAAGTCATGCTGTTTCATGCCAGCTAAGAAAGCATCTCAAGATGCCTTCAAAATTCCATTGCATTTCATTTTGGCACCTAAGTGAAATTTGCTAGGTATAGAGTGCTTATAAAAATAAGTGTACTCTGTAGTTTACAGCTTCTGCACTTATCTTCAGGTTTTTATCTCCAAAAGCTGTGACATGTTTGGCAAGTAGCAATGCTCTTACATTCCTCTGAAGGTGCAACCGGGTATAGAGTTCTCTCTCATTTCTTTTCCTGTAGTCATTTAACAGTACATGACAGCTCTGCTGGTGTCTGCTTAAAGGAAGCTCTGCTGGGGCTCATTGATATAATTTTCTTATATACAGGATTAAAATATTTTTGAGGTATTTTAGTACTGAACGTGCTTTGCAAATTATGAGAATTTTTTTTATAAAGCAGAACTTGGCAGAAAATTTATTACATGGGACTCAACATGGTGCTAAGTGGAACTCTGCATGTATTATGGTTTTACTTGTTGAATAAATTATTTCTGATCATGGGAAGGGAAGGATTTAACAACAGGATGTTTTCCGTGAAGATTATATCCTTACTAGTTACCTCTTTTGTGGCACTTGTTTGCAGGATGTTTGATCTGTACCTTCTCCCTGCTCTGTAGTTGCTTAATTAGGTGTTTTGTTATGGTCAGTAGAATAAAGTGATATAATGAAAATGCTAAACGTCATGATCTGTGATGTGATTTAAGCAGCAGTGTAGAAATTTTTGCTTGTGTTTTTGACATCTCAAATTCTAATGGTTCTTGGCCCAAAGCAAAATTCCAGGATCATTTTTCTATTCATAGAGACAGTCAAAAAATATTGGCAAAAAAAAGTTTGGGGTAATCGCAAATGAGATATTCAACTTTAGTGTTAAATATTTTTTATGCACCTCTTGTCTGGGAGGCAGCTTATTTTACTACAGAAGGATCTTGAGTCCGGAAGGAATTCCACAGCAAGAAAAGGGCACATCAGTAGATAAGCTCATCATCCACAAAGTTTATGATAAAGTTCATGTTCCACATATTAAATGGATGGTGATGGCCAGACTGTTGATATCAAGAAATAACTGAGGACAACTGGAGTGTTCAGGAAGGAAAGTGGAGACAATGGGAGAAAGAAGTGGGGAAAACCTACTGCAGTTGGAGAGCGTGTGCTAAAGAACATCCCAGGAAGCTGAAAAGATTATACAATTTTTTCCTGTACGCTGAAGACACATCACTTGAGCTATGATCCTATTAGTGTTAATAAAAAACCCCACATCTCTAAGCGTTGTTTTCCTTTATTAGGAGTGGGAGTGCTGAAGGAGTATGTAAAAGTATCTTTGCAGGAAATTGAAATAGCACTTTTCTAGATGGTGCTCCTTCAACTCGCTTTTTGTTATATGAAAACCCTGGTATGGGACTAAGCAGGACTCTGATCTTGGAGAAAGCATGTGATTATACTTAATCAGAGACAGGATTTTTTTTCCACTCTTGTTTTACACTGTCTGAAGTATGCATGGATATGTGAATTACAAAACCTGTAATTCACACATAAGAAGGGGAAGTTCCTCAGTGGCAAAAAATGTTGCTTAGGCTTGAACAGCAGGGAGCTGAATCAAAATTGTAACATGCTAATTGGACAAGCTGGAAATTCCTGGGATTTGCAAGTGGATCATTTGAAAATGCATGGGGTGATAAATGAAGGCAAATTAGCAATTTGGACACCAGGTGTTCTGAATTTGATCAGCAGAGAAGAAGAGACAAATACCTTTCTGTTCAGAAAAAAATAGTTGGAAGTGCCAGATTACAAAACTCCAACACAGATGAAGTTTACTTGTGATGCATTAAATTAGTCAAGAAAACTTGCTCACTGGGTGGAATAGTACCTGGTGTTTATATTGGAAAAATAATTCTAAAAGATTTTATTTTGTTAAACTATTGTAATAGCTGCATCCATAAATACTATGTTATTGACCAACCTGCATATAAACTACTTTTGGCTTTATATCACCTGCAGAAGAAATGCAAACCAACGTGCTTTTCCCTCATTCGGTTACATTGTTGTATACAAGGGTTTGTACAAAAGAACCTAGCGAGTTGAAGTTGATTTTTTTTTTTTCCCCCCACTACATTTCTTTCTTGTTCTTAAAATCATGGCAGAACTGTCTTTTGCAGAACACTGTAGCAAACAATAGAACAATGTAGTCTTAACAGGCTCTTGTGCTCTTAACTTCTGAAAGGTCTGTTGCTTTATTCAAGTGGCTTTTAGACATTTTTGTTCAAAATATGCATGGCTTTTGATCTTTTTCTTTTTGCAATAAAGTGAAAGTTTCCATGAAGAACAACAAGGGAAAGAAAGAACAGGTCATAGACTGTGATTTACTTGTTTGTGTTTTTTGATTGAATGCTGAATGCTTCAATGTAGTTAGTTGTTCTTTAGTTCTAAATGTTAAGTAATGTCTCCTGTGATCTACCTAAAATACTATTGAATTTCTTTCTGATTGAGTCCACAAATCCTAATCTTTAACAGCCTAAGTGTATTTCTATTTGTATAATTTTGAACACCACTTCGCATGCTTGCAAGGAATCTAAGAGGAGTTTGAATAATACAAATATTTTGGGTTTATTAAATTGCTGTTATTTGTGCATTTATTTCCCTTGTATATCGATCAAAATGAAGTTAGCGATCGACACAAGTCTGATGAATCTTATTTGGGGACTTTTGCTTAAATGTTGAGAGGAGAAACTAAGAGACATGCTGTTGATTTTAAACTGTTTCATAACAAGCCAGATGATTCCTGTAACATTGATTTATGAATAGCAATTGTGAATTAGGGCAAAGCATAAATCTGCCATAAATGTGCGTTTAATCACAAAAATGTCTGGACTGTATTCTGTAATGTTCATGGGATGATGCCCACTGAATGCAAATGAAACAGAAGGAGGATGATCATATGTGGAGCTCCTCTGGTTCTGGTTCAGCTAAAACCTTGATTGTGACACAGTAGCTGGCCATCTTCTGACTGCTTCAAAACCCAGGCTTCCACTGTTCTGCTGTTCTAATATTTATTACTGGTATTCCATTATCAGAAATTTAGTGATTGACCTAGGCTGGCTGCACAACCTGACTGTATAAATCATATGCAGTTTGATTTATTTTCAAATATCTTAACGTTTTTCTCAGGTTATCTATGTTAAGTGGACACACTGTTTAAGGAATGTATGTTTATATAGGATTGGTATTGCTGCTGAGTATTCTTCTAAATAAATACTTCTGCAGAGCTCGGTCTGTTTCTGAGCCATTTGTTAAGCAAGTTGTAAAACTAGCTCATGAATAGGAGCCCATTTCTATGTGGTCAGCATAGGCATTTTTTATATCCCTCCCCACCCTAAATTTTGGTAATTTGAAAATTTATTCATGTGTTTTAGAACACACAAGGCAAGTCAGTTGGCAAGTCTTGAAATGGTTTGAAAGCTGAGAAGCAGAACAGCTGATTTACTGGAAGCTTTCTTGCTTTTATCTCTCTTTTTCATTTTAAAATCAGTGGTTTTTGGACAGATTTTGGTTGTCTCCAGTTAATTTGAAGTGAGGACCTGGGCTTACAGCCCTCTCTCTCCCTCACATGTAGTATAAGTGTTTTCTGAGTTCTTCCAGTTCTCATTTTGGACCTTGAAGACCTCTTGGTTAAATAGCTCAGCTTCTAGCTTAGTCAGGAGTGCATGAAAAAATTGTACAAATCAGGCATAGCGCTTCACTGCGCGTAAGGAATTGCAGACTATAAGCCATGCTCTACAGAATAATCCAATATACTGTCAGTAAAGAATAACTTAATCTATTACAAATAACCCTTTCTATTAAAACCTTGGAAAACTACCAACCTATTAGCAATCCTTGTGTGCTAGAGGTGGCTCAGGTATGAACAACAGACCAAAGTATGTCAGGGCCAAACTTCAAGATAACTGAGGGAGTTTGTTCTTTAGATGAGCTGGATCTCTCCACTAAACAAAAATGTTCCAACGCTTCTGATTGTACCCCATCCATACCTCCTGAAACCCTTTTATACCTCTTAATATCTGTATAGTGATATAGGCAGAATGTGGTCATTGTATCTCAGAATATGACTTCCATGTAAATTTATTCATGTTCATTGTTAATTTTGATCCTTTTCAGACTTCAGTATTCCCTTTTTTGCATTTTCTTTTTTTTTTTTTTCCTGTTCTTTTAAGTGTATTTTTGTTTTACTGCCTGTCCTCTCAGAGGAGTGTGGTCTTTAGTTTCCTAAGCCTGGCAACACTCTTGCAGAGTGCTATGTTTCCACGCATATCACTTTACACACCTTCATGCCATATGCATCTTGTTCTTCCCATGAATGAATTTTTCTGACCCTTCTTTATCAGGATTTATTTTTCAATTTCCTTAGAGTTTTATGAAAAATTATTTCTTTTTCCTCCTTGTTTACCTTCAAGTTATATTCCACTTAGGCAAGTACTTTTTCTGCCTGGAGACTATCACTTAAGCAAATCTTGTTCAGTTTGAGTACCTTTGAGGCTCATATTATCTATTACCTTTTTCGGTGGGCATAATAGCAGTACCAATTTATTTAGAGTAACATGTCAGTTCATAGTTTTGAATTATCTATTCAATAAGCCATTACGTTTTTAATAGTAATTTTAATTTTCATAATCGTGTCTAAAAATGAAAGCCCAACCAACTTAATTCTTCATTTTTAGTAATGCTTAAACCTATTATGAATGAGATGCAGCTTATATTTCCATAGGTAATGAATAATAATTGCAGGGAAAATATAGGTGGTATTTTAATAGCAACATTTTAAAACTAAATGAAGGTAAACTAGCTTTATTCAGATGAAAAGATTAGCACGAATTCTTATAGGGTGGTTTTTTTGGTTTCTTATCTATTGACTTTGACTGTCTAGCATATTGGAATGAAGTTTTCTACCAGTCTTGTATTAGTTTTGCCCAAGATGCCCAAGACATTTTGCTGCAATTCTGTCATGAGATAATACAGAGATGCTGAGAGAGTTGTAGAGCTTGGATGTAATTATTTCTGAGGCTCAGTGTGCATTGGGGTAACAATTGACTCTTATGTTCATAGCACACTGAAAACTTGCTCGGCTGAAGGAGGTATTCCTTCTAATTTCAGCTTGATTTCCAGCAGGTATTTGCCTCATAGAGATGGAACGGGGAGATACAAATACAAATCCTGCATTATGATCTGACTCTGTGGACGTATGGACTCATACAGGTCAATATGCAGAACTGGAGAAAGATTGATGTTTTTTAATATTTTTTTTTCCACTTTTCATCTAGCCCAAAGTTAAAGTATACCTGTCTCAAACTTTTTTGAACCTGCTTTTCTTTCAGTTAAGATCAAACACTGATCTCTCTTTAGCAAAGAATTTCAGGAGAAGGCATGAAATAATACCCAGATAGCTATAGGGATTTATAATGGCAATGCCATGTCAAATAACAGAATTGACCACAAATATTCGACTATCGAATATGGAATAGTGTCCTAATGTGTATGCAAGTATTTAAATCTCAAACTTCACTTTAAAGGGCATATTTAAACCTCAGAAATCTTCTTTAGGTATCATCAACCCTTTTGTAATAAGTGCTTCCAAAAATGGGAATATGGTGAAATGGTCAGTTTTGCATAGTTTACATATTATTCATTAGTCATAGTTAATGTGCTTAAGGCATATTGGCATGTTCACTTATTAGCTTGAATTGCTTGATTTATTTCAAGGCCCTTTAAACAAATAAAACCTTTTATCCTGTAATAGAAATACTCATCTTCTAATGCATAAAGAATTTACCAGTGTATGAAATATGTTCACTTTTGTGATTCAAATGGCATCCAACCAGGCTTGCACAGGCTTATATTTTAAAGTATCTTTATAGTGAACTTCCAATAAGTGTTCCTGACCATTGAAGTCAGATATCTTGCTGCAGTATTGCCATCCTTTATATGGAATATACTGTTGTGGGTCATAAAAACATTTAAATTTTTATGGTGGTTTTCAGTTGCTGAATTCTCGAATAATTTTTCAAATAATAAAAAAAAGTCAGCATATGTAGTCTGGGCTCCTTGTAGCTGCAAATCACTTTTGCAGCCCAAGAGTATGTGTTCTGTGTTTTCATCAGGTGTGACTGAGGAATCTGGCCTACTAGATCTCAGTGTATTGATAAACTACACTGTTGTACTGAAGGAATTTGCTTGGTTGGTTTGAGTGCTGCTCTAATAAATGATTGTTCCTTGTTTTAACTCTTTTTGTTCTAATTAAAAAACAACTCGTCCCTCTCCCCTGCCAAATCCTAGCAGCATGAACATTCAAGCTTGGTAATTGTGATCAATAGTAAAAGACTGAGATGGTTATTAAAGGAGAACACAAAAAAAATCTTATTTTTAAAGGCCATGATTCCAACTTGTCCTGTAGCAGTGAAGCTGTTTTGAATTCCACCTCCTCTAGCCTG
>VYZM01013196.1:33940-55142 GCA_013398915.1 Dromas ardeola
TGTGATACAACTGTTTGTGGGGTCAGCCATATAAATCAAAATGAATGTGATTCTCCGTGATTTCTCTGAAGTAGTTTAGCTGTGCCGACATCACTAATTTCTTGGATTGCTCTGTATCTTTCACCTGCAGACTGGGGCAAGAAAGAGGGATTTGTCCAGCTTTGTTGTCAAAGGAATCATGCCATGGATCTGCTGGAGTCTGTACCTCTCAGCAATTTACAAACTATTTCCACATCATCATTAGACTTGGGAGTGAATCTGTATCTATGCCCAGTTCCCAAACAAACTGGATAAATTTGACATTTTCTCATTGTCAAGAGATTACATTAATTTCATACAGATGGAGTCTCTGGTTACTGTGCAAAGGGAAATGTTTTTGTCCCTAGATGACAACTGGGTTAACAGATGCAATTTAAATGTCATTTGCAGCCACTAATGAGATCATTTAAATTGCACTTGTGTATATAAATTGCTGCTGTGTCTGTGGGGAAAGTGGGGAAAATCATGGGCAAAGCTGACTAAAAGGCAATTTCTCTACCCTGAAGAAACTTTAACATTTCAGTATCTCTTCACAAATCAGAATAAGAAGCTACTGTCTGATAGAGAAATGAGAAATTTAAAATATCACAGAAAAAAAATATTTCGGGGGAAGAAGGAAGAGTTGGAAGTGTCAAACTGTTGTGAGAAATGCTCTAGCTGCAGAACAGCCTTTCCTAAGAGATAAGGAACAGCTGTGGAGTGAAGTCTTCCAGGGTGGAATGGAGCCACGAAATGCCAGAAATAGCCTTTCATGAAGCACCAGGCGAATTTGATGCAACACTTATGTGACATAGCCTGTATTTCCTTGCAGATAACACCCATTTTCCCTTCCTCAGTCTCAAGAACTTGGTATATTTTGTTTGGTGGGTTGTTTGGGGTTTTTTTATATCTGCTGGGAAAGGCAAAAAAAACCATTTCTACTGAACTGGCATTTAGTTTGGAGACCTTGTGAGCTACGTAAGAGGTGTTACATCATGTTTCCAAAAGTCTGATGTCAAACACCGAAACAATGAACACTTTACCTCTCTTACAGATGTAGTATGAAGGAAATTTTCTTTATGAATGGAAGTCAGTATCTGCATTCTTTCTTCTAAGAAGAATTTCATTATACCACAAATCCACCAGAAAATGTTCTGGATAGTTTGTGGTTAAGCCTAGATTTATGTTATTAAAGTGTGCTTCTTTTCTCTCCACAAAACCTGAGTGCTATGACCAGCTTGATTGAGGATTTATGTGGAAAAAATAGAAATGTGTGTGCAATGTACAGATGATGCCCAAATACGTATGCTTACTACAGCCCTTTCTTCTAAAGCAGAATGGTTGTTTCTCTACACATAAAAAATTAAGTAGTATGAAAGCAGCCAGCTGTTGCAAACTCACGTAAGAATTGCTGTTAGGCTATAGGAAACTGGGTGAATATTTGGTTAAATCTATATTTGCACCATGCTGATAACACCTGTGGTTGTTGAAGTCAGCAGCTCTTTGTCAAGCATGGTAGGCTTGTTTTTTTTTTTTTTCTTCAAAACAGAAAACTAAGTTGAAGGTCCTACTAGATGGGCTAGCTTACTCCATTTGCCTTCAAAGGAAAGTATGAGGTATGCGTAGTCTTACTCAACCTATCTTTATTTTGAAGTTACAGACCTGCAATATGTTATTTTAAAGTCAATTCACAAGCAATTCTAGAGTGTGGTAGTCTGCTTTTTGATCATGCTTTATATTGACAGTAAACATCACTAGTTGTCTTAAATGTAAAGTGTTTTTTAAATGATACCTTAAATGCTTTTACCTTAATTTCAGAGTTTGACTGCATTGTAAATCTGAAAGTGTTCCGGTTGGTTTATCTATTGGACACTTTTTCAGTAATAAGCAGAGGGGCAGTTTTGCAGAAAGATGGGAGGCTGAGGGGGATTTGGAAGAGGAATGGGAAAACAGGACTATTTGAATTGTGGCACTTGGTCCTTTTCTCAATTTGTCAGAACCTACATTTTAAGATGAAAAATAAATTGCAAAACCCATCTTCCTCCTTTTTCCCCTTTTCAGTGCTGGCTGAAGCTCACCTCAGCTTCCCTTCTGACTCCCATCAAATACACATTTGATATCTGGATTATCTCACAGTTGTGGCGATAGCGGGTCTTATGACCCTTCTTCTTTTTGCATTAATAGAGATTTTTATAGTTCCTGTGACATTGTTGTTAAGGTAGAAATAAGCATGTGAATTGCAAGTGGTATGATTTTTTTTTTTCAGTTTAAAGACATAAGTTGTGTTTTGGCAATGATGTTTATGTTTTGCTGTTCTTCCCTTCTACTAATAACAGAAAGCACAGAAGTGCAGCATCTCTATGTGTACTTGGCTTTTGCTTTAGAAGCTTGATGGAAAAGTTTATAGGGAAGGAGGGAGGGGAAGGAAGGGTTAGCAGAAGAGATTTCACTGGTTTCTCTTTTTTTTTTTTTGCTTCAGGTTCTGTTTTCAGTTAAAAACTGAAATATACACCTCTCGGTTACGCAAAAAGAATTACAATTGTAGACATCCTGTTTCCACTGTTCAGCACTCTGAGACGTGGTGCTGCCTTAAGTCTCAATTACCTGGGTAGAGAGAGCAAGATCTTGTGCTGCAGTTGCTGATGCATGGCTGAGATTGTGCAAGTAGAACTGAAAGTCCTGGGTCCCTGATATTACAGCTGACTGGGAACTTTTTCCTAAGCTCTTGCACAGTATATGTATACAATACATGTATTAGTAACTGGTGGTTAATGCCAAAGAGGCTAAAGACTGAGAAATTGTCGGGGAAATTTCACTTCCTGAAAAGAGGTTCCCATCTGTGGATTTTCCAGCAGTGGAGATCTAGGTTTCCATTGCAGGGATCACACAAATGTGTGGTTAAGAATCTAGTCAAGGGTGTTTCCCAAGTGGACTGGAAATAGAATATTAGGTCGGTTTTACATCTGTCCTTTACAGATGACTGAATGTCAATAACTTTCACGTCTCAAAGGACTGGAAGAATGAAGAACAAACTTCTCTAGAGTCACAAATAAGTAGACTAGTATTATGCAGGCTGTACAAACTGTATGATAAACTTGACTTCCTCTTCTGTGATTTGATTACAGTTTGCCATTGTAGCATAAACATCTCTCTGTTTGAGAATCAGTTGAATGTAAAGGACCATTTAAATATTTAAAAAGTGAAAGTTCACTGTTTGAACAGTGACAGACACAAGGTGTTGTATATATTAACTCCTAGAGTCTGTTTGTACTATGACTTGTCAAGCTAATAGTTAGGCATTGGCTTGATTACTCGGAAGACCTAGCCATGTTGTACCAAAACATAACATACAGAATTTCAACACAGCAAGGAAAGATGTGTAGTGTCTGCAATTTATTACCAAGAGTAATTTGCAAGCAAATGTAGAAACACTGCACTATATTGTAGGTTTCTATAAATAGTTTTACAAATTTTTTTATTCAGTTGTAGTACTGTGCCAAAAGCTGCTTTCACTGAATATCAAATTTAGTCTTCCTATATCTAGAAATATAAATATGCAGTTAGAAGCTTAGCTTGACACACCTGCTTAAGTCACCTTATATTTACTCATAGATTTTGTAACTTCTTAATCTCTTTCTTTTTACAAATGAAGCTGTGATTATTCTAGAGTATCTGCTTGCTTTTAAAACTTGAGCTTTGGCTCCTGGATATCAACAAGTATGACAAAACTGATGCTTTCCCCACTCTTGCCTAGGTGTGGGCAAGCTTGGCTATTTTTAAGATTGGGTTAAATCCAAGCCAAAAGAGTTTCAGCTACAGAATAACTTTTCTAGCTTTCTCTTTTTTTTCCTCTCTTTTTATTTTGAGTCACAAATGAACACAAATGACTTCCTAAAGAAGTCCACATTCTAACACTGACCTTAAGATAGAAAGCTGCTAAATAGTTACAGAGTTGTCAAAGATCTATGGTAAAAAGTGATATAAATAAACTTACATACAGGAAAGGCTCCTGGAATCCTACTGCTAATATATGTATGCAGAGCATCATAGCTCTCTTAAACACAAACAAACAAAAATCAACTCCTGACACGCACTTTTCTGACAAAGCTGTGGGACTGTAGCTGAACAAACACTAAGATACAGGATCCACCCATAAGGACTTTTGAGTCTTTTTTTTAGGAGTAGGACTAAGGTAAAATAAAATGCCAAAGTTAATTACCTGCCCAAGATATTCACAGAATAGGTAGACAGAGAAGATCCACACAAAGTTAATTACTTTTTTTATAAGTGCTCTTTATTTTAGGAGGAGCATAAATATCTGCATTGAATAGTCTTGAGAACTGGTGGATTAGAATGCTGTTTAGTTTGATAAAACTTCAGACATTTGCTGCATCTTTAAACATAATGAGCTTTTTTGTATAAGCCTAACACCTGTTTAGAAAAAGAGAAAATTTAACTTATGCTACAGATTAGATGAAGTGCTAGAAAAAGAAAGTAACGTTCTTTTATGCATATTTTGAACCAGAGCTACAAGATTAACAAAGGAAACTCATGGATGAAAAAAGCTGTTCAGCAAAACTAAACAATTGACAGAAATTATTAGCTGAAGTCTGGCCTCAGTTTCAAAAAGAACATTTAAAACAACATAGCTGAGGTTACAGTATGCTATGGTACAGTCAAGAGGTCTATGAATATGCAGTAGACTCCAAGGTGCTTTACATAATATATTTTTTGGTCACCAGCAATTAAGCTGAATAGTTCTAGTGACTGTTAGTGTGCCTGTAGTTCTATAACATATATTACAAAAATCTGGACATATCTGAAAGAGGCCTTCTTCCCCAGCTGAGTTGGCAGAATATTGCATCTCCTGTATAAATGGCAAAAATGCCTAATTCACCACTCCATTCCCACCTTAAAGGTTTATCATTAGAATGAATTTTAAATGAGCGATACTTGATCCCTTCGCAGGTAGGGAAAAAATTCTCGATTTGTAGGCATCACAGTACCTATAGTTTTTATGACCCTGGGATATTGTAGAGTATACTTAATCTAGTTGCTCTTTGTAATTGAGGTATTTGGTGAGAAGCATAATATATACGTACTGAATCAAAAATATTACCTATATTTACTATATGGTAATATAGAACACGTTAATACTTAGATGTGTTTTAGAGCAGAGTGTATTGTATAAAAATAAATCAAAAAAGAAAAATTTCTCTCCAAAAGAATTTACAAACTAAACCCATCTGTTCCGTTACAGGGGAAGGAGAGGAAAGAACAGGTATCTTAGGCTAAGAGAATGAAATCAATTTGCTGAAGGTCCAAGTGTGCAGTCAGGGCAGGAATTGAACCTTAATCTGAGTTTATTGCGTTGCACTTAGAGCACCTGCTCTCTCAATCCCAGATAGCTATTTTCTTGGATTATTTCATGGATTTCCTTGAAAATTTTCACTACTTGTTGCTTTCAAAAGACTTCAAGAAACTTTGAAGGCAAACTTTAATTACTGTTCAATTAAGTGTGGCAATGACCCCTGAAAACTTGAACGGGCTGCATCTAAATATGCATGGCGCACACAGACCCATTTTTAGTGACTTGGACAGGCTCGAGAACTTGGAATAGATGACCTCTACAAATCTGTTGCAAGCTAAATTATTCTTTGAGACTATTTTGACAAATATTGAAAGTATTACTTGAAAAGCCTCAGTAATCATCTCAGTAACTTTTTCTTTGATATTTAGATGATTTACAGATGCCTGTATCTGTCTTTGGGAAAAACTCCTGCAATGTGGCACTGCACATGTATTGTACATTATGAAGTTTGCATAATTTCTTGGCTAATTTACTCATTTTCTAACCTAACTTGGACTGGATTGCTTTGTGGTCTATTAACCTTTCTCAATTCGCTTTAAGAGACCTGAAGATATACAACCATGCTGGGTTGTTTCAGAAAACCACTACCTTTGCTTGCAAGCAAATAAATAATTTGTGTAAAAATTGGAACTAAGGACTGGTCTTGAACGTGAGAGGTAGGTGTGGGAGTGATACACTTCCCTGTAGGAATTATTTTGGTACCTAGTTCAGAAGCAAGAGTGAACCAATTAGGAGTGTACATTGGGAGAGTGGGAGGAGCAGAGCTTCCTTAGGTTTCAGGATATAGCAGATACAGTTTTTGAATCTTAAAGGTTCATTTAGGATGATCTGCCTTTTGATGACATAACGCTACCTACTACTATTTGAAAGCTGCTCCTTGAGAAGCTGATATGAGTAGAGGCTGTTGTGTATTTCTTCAGGTCCTAGGAGTCTAGCAGACATGGAAGGACATGTGAGGACATGTTAAAATATGTCCTTGCTTAGTTTGGGAAATACTCTGTGATCTTCAGTTAAAAAGTTTATCTCTTGGCTGCTGGATTTTCTATATATTACCAGTTCAGTAGGAAATTACTTTTGCTGAACAGCAATGCAGATTTCCTTGATAGTCGATGAGCTAATTAAGTTGTCTACTTCCATATTGACTCTCCTTTCAAATATAACATAAAGAAAGAATGATGGTGCTGAATCTACTCAGAAATCCATAAAATTGGTGGGAGTTATTGTAGTGACCAAGCCCCTCCATCAAAAAAAGGGCTGCTCTGACCATGCTTATATATTACAGCTTCACCTCATTTGCACCAGGAAAGTGTCTCTGATCTCTGGCTGTCATCAGCACTCAGTTCTCTTCTCAACTTGCTCACTACTCAGCACTCTGCATTTCTCCACTGCCAACTGGAGATGCACCGAGAGAGGAACAGACTACATCGTAGGAGGTCCAGCTTCTGAACATGGGATATCTTTTTACATATTCCATCTTACAATGTATTTTTTTGGTGGGGCAATATAAAGCCACAAGAAGTAAATGGTATGATTAGTACCTGGTCCTCCTTCCAGTCAGTTGTACTGTACATTTTCCACTTCGTAAGCTTGACAAGCAGTTCTCAAGGCAAATTTCTAATTATGCAACTTGTTGTCAGGTAAATAAATCGAGATGTCTGAGATATGTGGCAGTTTGATGGAGAGTCTAGACTCTCCAAAACAAAACCAAAAAAAAATAGCTGTGATATTTTGAGTTGATTTCATTCTAATGCTTGAATTTTGAGTGAATTGGGATGAAATTAAAGGTAGCAAGGGGTATACAGTTGAAATCCTTTAGATAAGGGAATCTTTTCTTTAGCGTAGCTGGCTAGTGTGCCGTTAAACTCACACAGACCTAGAGATGGTGAGCTGCATTTCAGCTTTGACCCTCAACTTCACCTTCGCTGTGTGGCGGTTTTTTAAGGCTGGCAAATCTATCCGGAGCTCTGTGACAGAGACGGAAAATGGGCAGGGAGCAAGTATCAGGCTTCTCTCAGAAGTTGTAATTAAGGGGGAGGTATAGGAACCAAGACACCCCTCGCACAGTTGCATTTCCTTTTGTAGCAATTCTTTTACTGTGTAGAAGGACAGCTGCTTAGTGTTTTTTTTTTTTTTTTATTCAGCAGGTTTATTCTGAGCTCTTGTGAAGGGTTCCTGGACTCCCTTGCATACTTCCTGCGTAACCATATTGAAGGTTTTCCAATTGGGTAGACTTTAATGAAATACCGAGAGTGGATAGCAACAGGGAAGAGGGCGTTTGGATTAGTACATGCTGTGTAACAGGAAATAATAGGAAACAAAGGAATGGTTTTTTTCTGACTGGAAGAAAACCACCTTCTTTTTTTTATGTTACAGAGCCCTCCTGAGAAATCAGGGATCCATTTGGGGAATTATAAATAAGGCTAAACAGCCAATAGAAGGTATTATTTAAAGAGAAGTTGGAAATGAGCATCACTTAAGTGCTTTCTCTGATTAACTCTTAGAGTGATTTTTTTTTTTTAGTTGCATTTCATTTTGATGTTTATAAGTAAATTGTACTGTTGGTTTGTACATTTAGGAAAAACACAATGTTAGCTTACCATTGTTCTCAGTCTCAGCAGTGCCCCATATTTAACCAAAGAGTACATTTTGATCTCATATATCTGATTAATGTATTTCAGGTATCTAAATCAATTTAGCAAGTTGGTAATTAATGTAATTAATGTACAGGGATGCAGATATGGTTTAACAGATACGCAAACTTACAGTGTATGTGCAACTACAAGAAATGCTAAAAATAGATTCCTCATGAAAAGTAACATTTTTCAGTTAAAGAAATGTACAATGTCAAGCCACACAGGTTCAGTGGCATTTAAGAGGTTTTATGAAGTTGAGGGTGTAGAGAAATATGAACATGCATCTTTTGAGACTGAATCCTGAGCTTTAACTACTGTCAAGCCCTGATTCTATGTGAATCAGGGCATGCATCTTTAGCAGGTGAGTTAAACCTGACCCTTAATTGTTCTGCAGGCTTTTGTGAACCAAAGCTGTTTTTGCTATTGTTTTCTTTGTTTTTCAAATTCCAGGTCCTTCCTATTAATGGGTCTTTTCCGTAGTTTAAGATCTGCAAACTAGTAAGAAGATTCCAGTAAACGGAAATGTGGTTGGAAACAAAACCACAATCCAAAAAAACCAAAAATCCAGGAGCTATTTAGTCTGGATCAGCTCCTCTTTTTTTTTATCAGCTGTCTTCATCACAGCTTTATATTTTCTGTAGCAATGTTTATTGTGCTATTGGTAAGCACAATAAATATTTAGAGCTATGCATTTTGTTGCATTATGCATATTCTAGTATCATCATATTTGCAAAAATCAATTAATATACATAAGCATACGTATTATCCCAAAGTATAAACTGCACTATAAAACAGAAGAAACAAAAAATTCCCATTTAAATATTTCTGCAGTTTTTCAAACGGTCATCGTCTCTGTAGTAACTGAACATATATTGCTGGAACAGCTGATTTTTGTCAGTGCAGCTGTGTGACAGACAAAGGAAAGGAAATGCAGCTTTATCTTTTGGGAGGGTCGAGGGGTAGCTATTTTATTTCAACTTGAAACTAGCCTTGTTGCCATTATGCTAGTATGCACAGCAATGCTAAATTACAGCTTTATTCAGTTTTTTTCTTTAACGTTGTTGGTCTTAGTAAGGTCACTAAGAAATATACATAGACGAGGTCATGTAACATACCAGTGCTGATTCTTAAGGTCTTGATGTCGATTTTTATGTCTAATTGTATGAGATGTAAAAATGGCTTATCCTACTTGTGCCAGTTACCTTATTCAGGTCAGCTGCTGCCTCTTATGCAGTACTGAACCTGAAGCACATGTGCAGCAGATCAAAAGGTGGAGATTCTCGAGGAAAGCTTTTGTATCTGTCCTAGAAACTTCATCACACAATGGGTAGCTCTTATTCAGGTGTATTGTATAAAGTGTATCTACATAAATCGTGAAGCTTAACGTAGTTGATACTGCCTGACTGTATGGTTGTTGGAGTCTGTCTTTTTTTTTTTTCCCTGTGAAAACACAAAGCACAGTAAGCTTCAAAACAAGCATGAAACTGATTTTCTTGCCCCTGTGGCTTAGGCAGGTGTTCCTTTTTTGGCTAATCAGCACTTTTCTCTTTGATCTATGAAAGCAGTGGAGATGGTCACTGCTCACAGGTTGCATCATCTGAGTATGGGGTTTATTTTTAAACACAGGTAAGGGGGGTGGGGGTGATAATCCCTTTAAGAAAAAGGGTGGGGGGTGGAAAGCATGATCCTATGTATTCTTGTGGGCCCTCAATTCTGCTGGATTGCAGTCGAAATTTGAGGTTCTGTAACAATTTTCAGGACCTTCCTGTCTTTTTGGAGTTGATACTGGAAAAATTCTGATGCTTAGACTCTAAACAGTGTGTAGATAATCAGTTATTTGTATGCAAGACAAACCCTGAGTATAACAGGGCCTAAATTAAAAAATAATAATAAAAGCCAACAGTAGAACTAGGCATGTGCAATCAGCACTGAGAGAAGTATGTGTCAATAAAATGGGACTGTAAGAGCAGATTTGTCTATGAATTGCTTTGTGTAGGAGATTAAATAGGACATGAAGATACATTGGTATGGAAAGAAGAAATAGCTGTGAGGAAAATCATCTTTCAGAGATACATTTTTCTGACAGAAATGCATCCAAATAACACAAACCACAAACATTTACCAATGAATGAGAGAAGAGTTATATTGTGTAAAGGTAGGTGACTGATTCTTGCTGTAGATCTATACAGCTCAGGATCAGTCTGGCTTTGCTGTCTATTTTTTTCCTGTTTTTTAGCATGTTTGAGCCAACATCATATCACAAACCATGTGGCAAAGGAAAATTATTTGTGTTTATCTGTGAAAAGTTTAACAAAAGAACCGAAAATGCAATGTTTTAAACTGCATTGGCAGTGGCAGGCTTTTGTTTCATTATATGTATTTTATTGCTTGTGTTTGGAAGATATTTTAGATGGCTATAGGTTTGATGGATCTCACATGCAGTTGTAACTCAGACCATCCTAGTTTTGTGCTTCTGTTCTCTTGTGACTACCAATTTACCACCAGTGCTAATAGCTGTCAAGAAAAATAGTAGGCTTAACTCTCAACACCATAACTGATATTTATGTGAAAGGCTTGTTCTGCTCTCAGTTGCACTGTTTCTGCATTAGGACATATTTTGAATAATACCATACACCCAATTCTCAGTTTGTCATAGAATTTCAATTTACGTATAAATCTTGAATGTTTCTTTTTGACCACAGATTAAGGCGGTAAAATAGTCTGGAGTGTGCTCTGTTGGGATGCAACAGAATTATTGGATGAAAAAGCACCCCTGACCAGAAACAAATTTCAGTTATGATTAAAACATATTTTGCCCCTTACTCTTGGTCAATGTATTGCTGTGCTCTGAGGTTTCAAGTTGAACTGAGAAAGTAATAAATTATATATATGTGTGTGTGCATGTATATAAAAAAGGATCTCAAAAGAATCAAGTGGATGGTATAAAAGAGCAACTAAAGAGGACTTAAAAATATTGCAGACTTTGAAGACTCAAAGGGAGAATAAAAATACACAAAGCAAAGGTGAAAGATGGAAGGAAGGTTGCACAAAAGGTTATGGTAAATAATAAGAAATTTATAAGCAACAAAAGGTCAGTGAAGGAGACAGCCGGGCCTCTGTTCAATAGCAGTAGTAATTTATTGACAAAAGAAAGTAGAGTGCTAAGAAATTAAATGAATTCTGTTTCAGCGCTTGCAAAGGAGAATCAGAGTGAGATGCCATAACCAGTCGTAAATTCCCCCAGAGCGAAGAGTAGTAGTGAATAAAATAGGGGTTGTGCCAAACCAACTGCTCTAGAAATTAGAGGGTCTGAACCTGAGAGCTAACTAGATTGCACAGCTAAATCTTGTGAATCTACCTCAGAGCTGTTCTTAGCACAGCTAAGCAAACCGTTGTCCGTTTCTTGATTATTTTTATTTATTTTTCTATCCCCTGGAGCCAGTGTCACTTTGATAATGGAGAGGAGGTTCTGCAGGGACCTCTCTGTCTCTGAGTGGAATAGTAGGAAGGAACGCTTTTATCTTCCCCTGATTTCAGTCAAAAGCTGATTTATTTATTTATTTATTTCTTCTGTGAATCAGTAGTTATTAGTGACTGGAAGACAGAATAAGCCAGGTACTGTCACAAAGAGTAAGGATAGTTGTAGGGACAGTGATGGAAAAGTGAAAATATGGGGAAATATTGCCAAATGGGAAACTGGGGAAGGCTGTTTTTTTTAGAGAGAAAATTGTACAAAATTTGGGTGATATCCCGTATTGAAGGACACACATGGGCATCATCTGCATCCTTAGCATCTTGGCTGGGCTTAGCTGTGATAGGAGAGTACCAAATGGACAGTGGAAGTCCATATTACAGAAAAAAGAAGCTAATGGTGAGCGGAGCTCTAGATTTGATGACAGAATATGCAAGTCACCCTCTTTTAAGTGACTATGTTAATCAATGACTACATACTGGATTTGGAGAGCTTCACAGCTGAGGGAAGGATACTTTTAGCCTATGTAGTCATTTATTTTCAGATAGAATATCTGTAGTTATAATCTCAACGCGACTGAATGGAAAGACTCCAGTATAAGGGTATTTTATTTTAAGATCAGCACATATATTCTACTATAGTAGTTGTGATAAATGTGTTATTGCTGTAGACCTGCCATTCTTGGTGTGGGTGCTTTGGACTTTGTGGTCTTGATAGCAATTAGACAACAGTAATCTCTCAAGGGAAGTAAAGAAAATTTGCATCTCTATATGTCTGAGAGAGAAATAGGGTAGTAGATGATGAATAACTGAGTGGGGAACATGAGTGTGTTGAATACAGAACAAAAAACCTAGAGTAAAAATGAAGTAGAACTTCAGAGATGTAGAAAAATATGTTGACAAGTTAGGTGAAGGTAAACAAGCTTTCCAGGATAAATGATTTCAGAGGGGGTGGAAGTGGTAGGAACAGATGAAATGTGTGGAATTCTTTAGGAATGTTACAGGCTGCCTGCTGCAAGTTCAGAGACAAGGCTCTTCACTACCATTAGTTTTCACCCTTCTTGTTCTTGAAGAAATAAACCAGAATTGCTCAGGCTCAGGAGAGATTCTGGCAATCTGAAGCTGTTCATCAGTAGTCTCCCAAGTCTTCTGCTTTCCATGACTGGCTGTGGAGAAGTGCAATGAAGCTTGCAGCATTAGCATTAAAAGAGGTGCACTACCAACTGTGGTGCAAAGGACTAAATACACCCACCAGCACTAGGTTTATGAATGAAGCCATCCTAATTCCCCTCATATTCTCTTCTGTAAAGCAGATTTTCTAAGTTATCTGTGCAAACAAAATGTAAAATACTTTAATTTTAAATTCTTTCCCACGAGTGACAATATACAAAATTATTAATAAAACTTGTGATCAACTTGTGATCAAATATGATAGCTTTGAAAAACCATACATAATTTTGTCTCTGGAGCAGATGCAGCTCCATCTAGATAAGTTTATCCATGCTTTGATAAGACATTTAGAGGGGAAAACATTATTTGGTATTTGCCTGCACTCAAGAGCTTCCAAAACATCTCTTTGGAAAGTTCAAGTTACAATTTGCTATATATGAAATAAAATAAATCTTCATACATCTATCAGGCAGTCTGAAATTATTGGATGGATCCTGATGTCTGATAGCTCTATTCAGTGAGGGAGCTCGCAAAGGAACATGTTTGGGTTTTGGGGTGTGTAAGTGTGTGCGTGAGTGGAAAGGGGATGTCACTTTCTTTTTTAGCAAGAGACCTCTGGATTCACTGCAACACGAAAAATATAAGTTATGACCAGATAAAACCTTTTGCCATAGAATATTAATTAAAACATATAAAAATGGATGGAACTTCATTATAAGACTTTTTTTTATAGTGGGGACAGACAAAGCAAGTCTCATGGTATTAAGCACTTCAAACAGCATCACTAGTCTTGTGTAGCGTGCATCATTAGCACGTGCACCAACATTATCACCAAATTGAACAAGTTGTGTGTTTTTACCCCTGTTAGCATCACAAGGTGTGAATATTTTTTATATATATATATATAAAAAAATAAAATGTGTGTACATATATATGTCAAAACTCCCATTTTTAACAACAGGAACAGCATCAATCTTTGGTTAAACAACCAGGACACATGTTGGTTTTTAACACCTATTATTTTGTTAGGTAATACAAACACTGCTCTTCAGTGAATGAAATCCAACCTTATGTTGGAAAGCTGAACATGATGGGAACTCAGTATTCAGTCTTGCTGATGAACTGCTTTTTTTGAAGTTGTCGAAGTTTAAACTTTTAACCTCTGCAATGTGGAGAACTGTGTTCATCCCAGTCATCTGGAACTGAATATACCTGATGCAGGGCTAGGGACACTCTAGAAAGTGAAACATCTTGTCCTGAGTCAGTGTAGTATGTACAAAATGAGTTATCCTCTCTAGATGCATATTTCATTGATGGTATTAATTACAGGGAGCATCTAGACTCACCTTTAGGCGTTTATAGCATCGACCTCTCTATGGAGCTAAGATGAATCTCACAATAATAGCTTTCCCCTTTGGAATAAGAGGAACAGAGTTGACGTTGTCATTGTAACTGAGACTTTCCTGTTGGCTACCTCGCTTCACACTGGTAGTGTTTAATGATTGCTAAATAGATATGGAAGACTACACCAGATGAGGATTAGTAAACAGATATTTTTTTCTTTAGGATCAGTAACACTTAATTATTTTTTTCTCTCATTATGAAAGAATTTTTTTTCTTCATTACTGTTTTGTTGTCTGTCTTGTAATTTTTTCATTTGTCTTGGTTTTCTTCCCTCATTGTTTTCTGCCTCTACCCTTCTTCACTCCCCTTCCCCCTTCCGCCTTTTTTTTTTTTTTTTTAAGTTCTGATAGCTGGAACATCCAAATTGGTGTTTTTATCAGTGAAGAACTGCTGAGTAAAGCATGAGATTTCCTTTGCAAAATTAGGGGTATGTATGTGTGTATGTGCCATGAAGGAGGATGCTGGGAAGACTGTGGATACTGTCTCTGTTGCCGTTTAATAAATGCAACTGTGTGCAGTTAACAAATGCTTGGGTTTCCTTCTAGGAATTGAGGGGAGTTGTTCATTGTGCAGTGTGTCCTTCCCCAAGAACAGCTGGAAGACCACAGTATTTAATATTTCAAGTTTCCCAGCACAGATGCCTAAAAGCTCTTACATCGGTGTTATGTTATTTTGGACATTATTTTCTACATAGAAAGATTTATTCCATCTCTGTTTTCTGATACAGTTTTTTAGTTCTGGCAACAGAGCTTGTAGCTTCAATTTTCTTTTCACAGCATTGATTGGGAAGCTGCTGCCCCTACCACATACTAATGTCTGTCAAACACTTGATTCATTCTGCAGTTTGAAAAAGTTTGAGCTCTGCAGTCTGCCAGCGTTACCAGAGTGCTGTGGACTCCAGTTCCAAGGAACTGTCATGCCGTATATCACTCGCAGCTCTTGCACATCCAGCCACTTCTTATGTGAGCCTCTCCTTAGAGAGAGCTTCCAGTTGGCAGCACCTGGTCCTTAGTACCAAAGACTTCACTGAAAGAAAGCAGGCAGTGAAACATTTGCCAAAAGTTTTAAATAAGGAAACCATAACTGAATTGAACAGTAAAGCTATACTTGGATAATGAATAAACTCATTTATTCAAATGCGAAATTTCTTGCCTTACTCTATTCATTAATGAAGGTGATGGGTGCTACTTAACTCACTTGAAATGAAGTATGTTATATGTCAGATGAAATAGAAGAACTGGGAGGATGGCTGTAATTTTGCAGGGTTATACATGATACCATTTGATATGCAGCTAGGGTTATACACTTGAGGGGGCTGAGCAATGAGAAAGAAGAAATGTCCTCAACAGTCGCTAAAATCCATGATATTGTGATGTAAATTTCTCATTGCTGGAAAAAAGAACAAATCCACCTAGAAGTTCCTAATATTAATATATTTTAAACTGTCATAGTATAGGGTCTTGTTGATGTTGTACATTGTTTGTGTGTTGCTAAACTTTCAGAGGTTTTTTTGCATTCAATGGTGAATGGAATAATCACTCTACCATTTTAATCTTAAAATAATTAAGCCTCTCAAGAATGCATTAAAAACCTGATCCCTTGCAATAATTAGTATTTTGCCGATTCAGGCACTGAACATATTAGTGGATAGCTTCCTTAACCTTTGTAAAGAGTATCTCAATATTCTTCTCAGTAAAGACATTGCAGAAGTGTTAAAAATACTGTTACATAATAATGGAAATGTTCTTAAAAGTTAATCGTATGTTTGAAGTCTTCAGTAATGATATTCTCTACCTGTGTAATAAGGGACTTCAAGTCCATTTATCTCTAAAATTTGCATTTTAACGACAGTAAGCAGAAGGGCAGGGAAGGACTATTAAGGAAAAATCCCAGTTTGGGACAACATATCCAATAAAAGTGTCTTTTAAAGCTGGTGATAGATACTCCTTTTGTTCAACGGTGCCAAACAAGAAAGTTGAGATACTGATTAACGATTTGGCAAGGATCTACTGAGTAATGCACTGTGCTGGAACTTCATATGCATGCCAGCTCCTTTTTGGATCTTGTTAAAGAACAAGCCTTGATTAATGAATTATTTTTTTTTATTAATTTAATAAATGGTCCTTCCCCTCTGCCTCCTTTTTGCTTAGCAGTTGCTGGCCTTAGTTTGACTTTGATTGGCATGTTGTGAGCAGATAGCGTTGCGTGAGTACAGAAGAGAACTCTTGCAGAAACCATATATCAAAATTGTCAACAGTTTCTGGATAGTCCTTAGGGGGACTCTTTTTCCCAAATTACTTTCAGTGACAAAGAGGCATATTTTTTGTTTTCCACAATTTATTTTCCTACTATAATGACTGAAATAAGCTACAAAATTCAAAATATATGGGCGAAGTTCGCTGGTATGAATTGCTTGTGTATGTCTTTCAAAGGACTTGAAAATATGACATCTCTATTTTGTTTGACATCTTGGATAAAATAGGTCTAAAAATAGTACTTATGCTGCCAGACTATGTCTGGAAGGACATGACTTGGTTTAAAAAAGAAAAGGAAAAGTTTCCAAGGGTGTCGTTGTGTTGTGGTGAATTCACTGTGAGCAGAATCAAGGAAGAACTTACTGGGTAAAACTCAGGCATTTCAATGTCATTATGACAGTGGATTTTTGCACCTGTATAAGGTCTTAAAGGAAGAATGTCTCCTTGGAATTGATTCAAGCTTAGGGTGTGCTCAGCTTCTGAGCATAGATGTGGCAAAAAGTCCACCTTCAGTGTTTATAGGACTTAAGAGTCTAAATATGAATATAAAAAATATATTAGTTCTGGTGGTTGTTGAGTAAAGTGCCAGACTAGCTGAGATCTTCAGAAATAGTCTAGATTTAGGTGGCCTAATTTAAATCTAAATCTTGCGGTTGGCATTTCTTTCTAACTAGATCTGTCCTTCATCTATTAGAGAGCTACATCTAACAATTGGAATTAGGCCTATTGATTTTTTTTTTAATAGGTTTTGAACTACCCCAAGCAACTCTGAGAATATCAGTTAAATTAGAGAGATTTCTTCAACTGTAATTTGTACTAATCATATTATTCACACTGCAACTATATCAATATGCAGCTTGCTGGTTGAGTGGCTTGCTAGTTGTATGTCTCCAGCTTTTCCTCTGTCAGTAAATTCTAAGAACTGTACAATAGAAGTATTGCATTGTTGTTCATCCCAAGTAATAAAAGAGTGATATCTAAGAGTTGTTATGTGGTGCCTTCTAGCATAGAATCATAGAATCATAGAGTTGGAAGGGACCTCTGGAGATCATCTAGTCCAACCCCCTGCCAGAGCAGGGTCACCTTAGAGCAGGTTGCACAGGAACGCGTCCAGGCGGGTTTGGAATGTCTCCAGAGATGGAGACTCCACCACCTCTCTGGGCAGCCTGTTCCAGTGCTCTGCCACCCTCAAAGAAAGAAGCTCCTCCTCATGTTGAGATGGAACTTCCTACACTCAAGTTTATACCCATTACCTCTTGTCCTGTTGCCGGGCATCACTGAAAAGAGCCTGGCCCCATCCTCCTGACACCCACCCTTTCAGTATTTGTATGCATTAATAAGGTCACCCCTCAGCCGTCTCTTTTCCAGACTAAACAGACCCAATTCCCTCAGTCTTTCTTCATGAGAGAGGTGTTCCAGTCCCCTCATCATCTTGGTAGCCCTATGCTGCACCCTCTCCAGCAGTTCCCTGTCCTTCTTGAGCTGGGGAGCCCAGAACTGGACACAGTACTCCAGGTGTGGCCTCACCAAGGCAGCATCTTTGTGATTTACAATCTTTTGGCAGTCGGTTTATCCCAAGTGGGCTAGGACTAGGAACACCAGTATGCTTAGGAGGCATTGTTTGATTAATGAACACCCATTCTGAGTTATGCATTAGACTTCCTGCCTTTGAGATTGTCTTAATTATCTAAATGCAAAGGCTCTCCTATCAGTATGCAGACAGAATGTGATATTTTAAAAATAAAAATATGATTAAAAGGATGTTAATCATGTTCTAATAACTAGCAAAAGGATGGCAGATTGTTCAGGATGTTATACTTTGGGGACTTTTTGTTTCACGTAGTTCTGCTTTTTTGTGTAGCTTATACATCACAGCGGTTAGATGTGGTATTGTGTATGATGTATTTGAAGCATGTCCTAGAAGGCTGTTGGAAAAAATGGGACTTTCTTGAAATGCATGTGAGTTTCACAAAGGTGGGACCAAATCTTACAACCTAACTAAGGACAGACAGGACAGAATCTGACAGTGAGTACTTAGTACTACTGTGTTTTTTCAATATTGTCAGTAGGGTGAAGGAAATCAAAATCCATTCTAACTGGTAACAACTTTACTTTATGAGAGTGATCAGGGCTGCTTTGGCATTAGACTTAATTTCATTTCCTAACTTAGTTATTAATCTAGTTTCTAGTTCTTTTAAATAAGACAGAATAAAGTAACTTTTATTCTGTTAACAGTTCTGTGCATTTTTTTTTGTAGAGGGCAGAAGTTAATTCTCTTTCCTAATGCACAGTTGAAAATCTGCAGGAATTTTGAAGTGTCCCAGCATTTCCAGAGTTATCCTACACAATTCTGGTGGCAAACCAGGAGTATTTGAGCACCAATTCATGCCAAACTGATCTCCAGGCATTCACAATGTGTGCATCTTCATGTAGGCCTTTATCTGCTAGAACTATTCACCTTGACTCTGGGGTCTTTTTTATCTGCTTTGTTTTGTTATGCCTACACATATTTTGAATAGTCTCTGTATTGAAGAACCTTTAGTTCACTGCAGTTCATACATTGCTCCCTATTCTGTCACATTTCATTTTTCTAATAGATCAGTGTTGAGCTCCATCAATCAAAGTGGCATGGAAATTTCAAACACATCCAGTATTTTAGTAGCTGCTAAAATTGGTACAAAACATGAATATTCCTCTTTACTCAAATTAGTTTTCTGTCGTGAATGTAAGTATGCCAGAAACCTGAATAATGCTTCTGGTAAGCTTACAATTTATAACTGCAATTGATCACTTCTCTGAAATCAAAGGCTTTGAAATCATTATCATCAGAATTGAGACCAAAGCATTTGCTGTTTTACTCTTCATTAGACTGAAGAAGCTGATCTTTTAATGACTTATCTCCTTGGTTTGATCTCTATTTGAAGCTGGAAGAAAGCTAAGCTCTTAGATTTTTGAGGTGTTATCCACCACCTTTCTACCAGTAATGTTGCAAAAATAGCATGGTTCTTGGTTGTACTAAATATAGTTAGATCAGGGAAATTCTATTTCAGCATTTTTATATTATTTGTATTGAAGTACTGGATATGTATATTCTAAAGATATCTTAACCGTCTCTAGAACAGTCGAGAAGCAGGGGAGTGAAGGAGGAGCTCTGAGGCATTCAAAATCAATCTTTAGTTCTCCGTTATGAATAATAAAAAAGCCTAGTGAGACACGCTTTAATCTGGACTAGTAAAATATTACAACTTGCAGAAATATGTTGGTAGTTGTAAAACTGCACTGATGTCTTCAATACTGGATTTTTGGCTCCAGTGTGTTCCTAATGAAAAGAATAACATTGCTTTTAATTGGAGGTGTTTCCAATTCAATAGCTCTATTTTTATAGAGTGAGTATTGAGATTTTCAGCCTAATGAATGTCTCTATTCAAAGTATATCTAAACTACTCTTCTTCAATTGCTTCTTACTCATAAAGTGCTTGCTTGCTTGTTGCACGATTTTCAGGTTAGGTGCCGAGTGCCTCATCTCAGTGTATGCTCTGCGTATCTCAATATGTTGCTGGGGTCTAAACTCAAAAAGAATAAAGAAACTCATGCCAAACCTTTAGAAAGACTTTGTTTGCCTTGCCCCATATCCCACAGGAGCACTCCAACAGTATTCAGCTTCCTATAAACTGCTTCCTATAAAAAACAAAAACATTATAAACTGGAGAGTGCTGAGTTGTGGAAAATATGCTTCTGTGGTGAGGAAGGATTTGAACAGAAGTAATCCACTGCCAGGTCAAGGGCTCTAACCTTTAACTTGCTTCACGGGGGAAATGAGGGGGAAGCATAAACATTGCTGTTTGCCATCCTGTAAGAGAAATTTAACCCTGTGGCTCCTTTAAAAAGCCTGTTTCCATAGCCAATTTGCAGTTGTTACTGAGTGGACAGTGGTACGTCTTCTCAGGCTGAAGAATTAGGAAACGTTTTATGCCTTTCTGGTATCTAAGTTGCTTGTAAAGACTGTAATTTTTTTAGTTCATAGGCTTCCTGGAGTACACCTTTGAAGAAGCACAACTTTTTTATTATTTATTGCTTTTTCTGTTAGGTATGGATACCTCTTTTAGGACTATGGAAAATATGGGTACAATGTATTTGCCTATGTGTAAAGCACTATGTGGTTAATATAGTTCAGGCTTGATTATCAGAATTTGAAGTTTGGCCTATACTCAATTTTTGGGTTATCTAAATGAAACCTTCTTAATTGGTGCCTCTCTACCTTGTTGTTCCATCAGTTCTTCAATGCTAAGAAAAAAAACAAAAACAAAAAAAACCAAACAAACAAACAAACAACCCAAACCCTAACCTTAGAACTCCTTTCCAGAAATCTTGCATCCTTATCCATATGATAATGCTAACTCTGTGGTGCTGATAGCTACCCTTGGTGACCACAGTAACTGTTAGACAGTCTGGGTAAGGTGTTCTCTGTTTTCCAGGTCTCTTCCTGTGTGAGGAAAGATGACATAACTAATGAACTGAATTGCACCTTTCCTGTCTTATTTGGTAGCATGGGTTTTGATCTGCTACAGTTAAAAAGTGTAAGGAGTCTGTGTTGTGTTAATTCGGAAATTCAGGATACTTTAGGTGAACTACACTAGTTCTGAAGCTTTTTTTTTTTAAAGTGTTCTCTTAAAACAGAAAACATGCAAAACCCTTTAAATTTTTATGTTGTTCTTATGACATAATAGGGAAAGAAATGTTTTGGATGTGGTATTGAATTAACTTCCTATTAAAACTCCTGATCCCAAATACTTTGTATTTTTCTGGCTGTTTGAGAATCACACAGAATCACAGAATGGTAGGGTTGGAAGGGACCTCTGGAGATCATCTAGTCCAACCCC
>VYZM01013196.1:68922-102519 GCA_013398915.1 Dromas ardeola
CTTTGGCAAAATCCCTCTGAGTGGCTTTAAAGGGGCAGCAAGGGGAAAGTGACTTTACGTGAGTGGTAGGTAACCTTTATGGATCAAAAACAAGCGAAGAGAAAAAGACTTAAAAAAAAAAAAAACAAACCACCAAAAAAACCAGTTAGTTACAGCATGGGAATTTTTTTTTCAGAGTAAGACAAAGTGCGAAGATAAATTAATTAATGATTTAAGAAGGTGTATTAATGGGTGGTAGAAAAATCGTCACAGTAGCTGATAGTTCATTTGGAAAGAACAGAGAAGTTATGCCAGAAGAACTCAGCAGAAGCAGATGTCTGGCAGATTTAGGGTTGACAAATGGAGATCAAAATCTGCATGGTAAAATTTTATAAAGTCATAACTGGTAGATCTGAAACCAACTACAGGAAAAGGACTTACTGCTACTGTGAGAGAGCAGTAATCATCTGAACTGCTCAGCAATGACCCCAGAAAACAAGTAACGGATATAAATGAAAAAAAAAATCATTAAAATTACTTTATAAGAATTACAGTGGGAGCACACCTATGCTCTCTTTGACATAGGATAAGAATAGTAAATAAAAAAAATTGAAAATTAATGCATATGAGATGAGTTTTAATACTCATTTAATGAGATTTTTTTTCTTATAAAACCTTTTTTTTAATGGAACTGATTTCTGCAGAATGTCAGATTTTAAGGAATTGATCAGAAAAAAAAAATTTTGAGCATGAATGAATGTAGCTGTTATTAGCACAGGTTCTCAAGTTTGTTTTGCTTGGACATAAACAGTAAACCCCAGAAAGGAAATTAACTGTTAACTGAAATTAACCTGCCTAGGAATCCTGCGTTCCTCTGAATATTCCACTGAAATAATCTAAACAAGCAACTACCCAAACATTATTCTATACCAGTCTTACCTAAACAATATTTTTATGTTCCTGTATTAGGAATATTGTTTTCTAGTTTCTGTCTTTGACAAATACCTATGAAAGACAAAGCTCTGAAAGGAAGTCTGTTGCCTCTGGCACTAGTCCGTATTTGAGGCTAAGAATGTTTCTAAATATATGCTGCAATGATACCTATGTTTTTAAGTTCTGTTACAACAGATTATGCTCTACTACAGTTTCAAGCTTGCAAAATCCTGGAATAATTGGTTCAAATTTATTTTCATCTTGCATGTGTTAATGACTGACCATTGTAAGGTGCTGAAGCAGAGATGATGTACAGCATTAGATCTTTTAGATTTATATATAGAATATATTTTTATATATATATATACAGACATATGGAAGTCTCACTAATGGGGACTTTCTACATTTTTACAAAGTAACAAATGCTTTCTGTACATTTTCTAAGACTATCAAGGAAATGTGTACTCTACAAAAGTCTTCCTGGGAATTAATTGCGATCTGGGGAAGGGATAAGGGGGTGTTGGAACAGGACACACATGGACAGAATGAATGGAAGAGGAGGAGAGAATTGACAGGCAATTACAGTGACATTTGATGGAGCTGTATTAGGCTGTTAGTACAGCCTAAAAAAAGCTAAACTGGAGTGTGGCAGGGTACACACACACACACACACAACCTGTATGCTACCCTGATAGTCTAGTTACACTAAAACATCTGTCGCTTACTTAGATGCTATTTACAATGAGATTTTTGTGCAGTTGGCTAGTACAGAGCTATGCCTCTCCCGAGGAAGTTACGTAGCAGTGTTTATTCATCACCACCTGCTGCTTTGTGAGCAACAAGATGTATAGCTGGTATGTGGCTGAGGAGAATAAATGTCCAAAATAGAAAATGTCTAAAGAAGGAGAAAAAAATAAATGCACGCATTACATACACAGACTTAACTTCTGTCATCAGTACTACGTCAGTTGGATTTGGAAGCTATGCTGCAAGGTTGTATGGAAAATATAAGCAGTTTCACCTTGTTCAAAATTAAGTTATGTTAACTTCTGCAATCTGCATTGCTATAAAGAGTTTAATTAAGTTAAAGCAAGAAGTGCCAAGGTTTTCATACATAATTTAACAATGGTTACATATGGAGATCACTGGACTTCTCTACAGATTGTTTTGTTGGTTTTGTTTTTTTTTTTTAAGACCTTACTTCAAAATTTATCTCTTTCTTCAAGACTTTTGTGCTCCCCTCCCACCCACTCCCTTAATTAGGTAGCTTCTGATCTTTGGAAAAGTTGATCCACTCTTATTACAGGAGAGATACTGGTAAAATTATTGGTGAGTCTGATATGTGGCATAATCCTGCCAATGGTTTTGTTTGGGTTGGGGGCTGCTGGTTCAATGGCTGCTGCATGGTACTTGCGTTCTAAGTAAAGAACACGTAGGTATGCAGCATCTAAAGCAGGTGTTAGACTTTGGATACTGCTCAGCCCTGCTTGCTTCTAGCAAGAGCTGTAGACTGAAATGCAGAATGAGTACCTGAAGTCCAACAGGGTACTATTCTGCACATGATGAGAAAACAGCATTCAGAAAACCTCGATTTGTGGAAACTTGAGCAAAGTGGATAGGTGATTTCACAAAGGACATTCAAACCGGATAAAAATGTGCAGGGATATCAAACCTAAATTATAAACTCTTATGTTATAAGCAATGTTCATCTGTGTTCTGTGTATGACCTTTTTTGCAAAGGACTAGGTCACTTGTCGCTGTAGCTAGGCTTCAAAGTTACAAATACTCAAACTACTCAGGAGATCAAAGAGCTACCCAGAGGAGCTTAGTTTATTGCATTTTTACATTAGTTTATTTTTCTCACTTGCTTCATAAGAAAAATGGTGAGTTTAATGCACAAAATGTCACTTTTAATTGGAGTGGAATTAGGTGCCTCTCTAAAGTAGAACAGCATAATAGCAGGGTTGAGCTGCTTTGTTTTTTAAGACGTAATTATCCCTAGTGTGAGTATACTTAAATAGATAGAACAGAAAAATGGAATGAGTACGCTAGTTCCCTCTCCTGTTATATAGAAACCACTGTGGTTACCTAAACTATCTGATACTTACTTGCCTCAGAGCATTTCTATGGTGAGGTTCAGTGAAACCTACTGAAATTATGGTTCTAAAGGTTTCCTCTTCGTTGGGGGGAAACAGTAACATAGTATTGCATATTGAAGACAATCTGTAACTGTAAAAATATGGTTCGAAGACTTTTGCTTTCAGTACTATTAACGATTATGAAGCAGGCTGAGTAGTTCTTTGTGTGGAAGGACGCAAATGGGGAGAAGTCCATGATGGCTTTGAAGAGTTTAAAGGTCAGTACAGTGATATTTGGAATATTTTGGTCAAGGAACGCATCTTCCCCAGAAGACAGCAAACAACGAAACAGAAGCTAACTACCCTAAATCCTATATATTATGGTTCTCACTCATGTAGTCTGTTGTCAAATTAACTTTTTGGTGGGCTTCACCTTGTCACTTACAGTGCTATACCAGATTGTGCAATTAACATTTTTGTGTGACAGGCAGTTGCCAGACAGCTGGGGGTGGTAGGGAAAAGCAGATAATTATATGCCTGGTTTGTGACCTGCAAAACCTCTTCTTTCTGTTAAAATCTATGACAGAATCAAGGCCAAATTAAGGAACTACAATAGGAAAGTCTTGAATCATCAAACGTTAAAGGTCATTTAGTACAAAAGAGTAAAGGTCAAAGAAAATACAGGAAAGTTCATTGGAGAGGATTTACCTGCTTAATGTGGCATGCTATAAATTGTGATGTTTCTTAGGAGTATGAGTAAACTGAAGAACAATACAAAGTATTAATTTGCATTTTGTAGATACATACCAATTTTTAAAGTTATTTCTAGCATTTATGGAACTTTTCATGCTTAAATATTGATTTTTTAAAATTAGCGCTTTTATACATTAGCCTTCGCTAGCTAATGAAATGTGATTATCTGGAGGATTCTATAAAAAAGTCTTCATAAACTAAGATGCAATTTCATAGATTCCACAGGGTAGCCAGGGTGAAGATTTAAAATGTCACGGTTTGTCCTAGATTAATAACAAATCTCAGTAGAAACGCTCAAATAATGTATTGAGTGAGTTAATCTTTCAGTCACGCCTGTTCCGTTATGGGTAAAAATCACCAGCCAAGAAAGTCTCTGTACAGTATGAGTTACATGCTGATAATTCTTTTATAGTTTAGAAATGGTAAACAAACACTTTCATCACTTCCTATCCCTTTATTGGATGATACTAAATATTAATATATTGCTGCATGCTTATATTTTCATGATCTTGGTAATAGACTTACCCTTTGGAGAGTAACAAAATAAAAATCACGGAATTTCAGAGTTGGAAGGGACCTCTAGAGATCATCTAGCCCAACTCCCCTGCCAAAGCAGGATTGCCCAGAGCACATCACTCAGGACTGCATCCAGACGGGTCTCGAAAGTCTCCAGAGAAGGGGACTCCACACCCTCCCTGGGCAGCCTGTTCCAGTGCTCTGGCACCCTCACTGTAAAGAGGTTTCTCCTCATATTCGATCGAAACTTCCTATGTTCCAGCTTGTGCCCGTTACCCCTCACCCTGTTACTGGGAACCACTGAAACAAGCCTGGCTCCATCCTCCTTCAACCCACCCTTTAGGTACTTGTAAACATTCATAAGGTCTCCCCTCAGCCTTCTCTTCTCCAGGCTAAAGAGTCCCAGCTCTCTCAGCCTTTCCTCCTAAGGGGGATGCTTTAATCCCTCAGTCATCTTTGTTGCCCTACGCTGGACTCTCTCCAGTAGTTCCCTGTCTCTCTTGAACTGGGGAGCCCAGAACTGGACACCGTATTCCAGTTGTGGCCTCACCAGTGTGGAGTAGAGGGGGAGAATGACCTCCTTCGACCTGCTGGCCACACTCTTCCCTATGCAGCCCAGAACTCCGTTGGCCTTCTTGGCGACAAGGGCACGTTGCTTGCTCATGGATAATTTACTGTCTACTAGGACCCCCAGGCCCTTTTCTTCAGAAGTGCTTTCCAGCAGGTCCACCCCTAACCTATACTGGTGCTTAGCATTCTTCCTCCCCAATCAATATTGATGACAATTTAGCAATAACTTTGATATTTGAGAAGGAATACAAAGACTGTACTGTTTAATTTTAAGGCTACAGAAACAGGATGCTTCAGTCTTACTCTCCAAGAATCTCAGCCACCTCCTTCCCTAACTCCTGCTTTATTTAAAAAACAAAACGCTCCATTATAGCTTTCAGCATAGACAGAAACAAAGACTAGAAGATGAGCAGAAATATGTCACAATAGGTTTACAGACAATGTGATCGTTGTCTGACTCTTTGAATGAAATCTTTAAAAAATAAAAAAATCTGTTACTATTAGTTGTTTTTTTTTTTCTGCTTTCTTTAATTTAATTTTCCCAATTCAGTCCTCTTATATAGGCCAGCCTTATGCTGGGTACCTTGGCTATGAAAAATGATCCCCATTTGAAGTATCCCTCCTGCTTTACCAATCTCTCAGCAGCTTATTTAAAAAAATGAAATAATATGCCGCCTTAAATTCAGAATTATCTGCTCTTAGAGAAAGACGCAGAATATAACGTCAGAAAGATGGAGCTACAAATGTCAGAGAAGCGCTTGGTTTCTTTTGGAGTATTTTTAGTGAAGGTGATGTTAAAAAGTGATTATAACCACAAATTCAGGTGAAAATGTAGGAGCAGATGGTTCTGAATGCATGATTTCATAATTGTTTATTATGTATTTAATATGTGCAGAAGCCGAAATGTGTCTTTAAGCAGACCTTTAGGAAGCCCACTGTCAGTGGGTTTAGCAACGTATTGTCCCCTTGGAATTCTGTCTGAATGCATTCGGTCTGGTTTAGACAGAGGTGGCTTAAATGTCTGAAGTGCCCTTAATGTATAGTGCTCTATATCATGATTGGTACTCGCTGGTTCTTCTCAGCTTAGGCCAGAATGAAGACTCAGTTTTTCTGGTGAATTACACTGTAAAGCGCTTTTTCTAGAGGTTTTTATTGAAATGCCAGTGTACTTAAGGCCAAATCATCCTACCTCTTGCAGAGTTCAAAGAAATGACTTCTCCACAGAACCTATTGTGGTTCAAGAATGGGATTTGAAAGCTGCATAGTTACGTGCCTAGCTGCCATGTTGCATGCTGCGCTTTGATGCCGACCTTCTTTGCATGAGCTTTTTGTCACCCAGTTCATTGCTATGACAAAAAAATCATATCCCTTCTCCAACCTTCTGGCCAGTGGTTATTCAAAAAGAATAGCTGTTAGTTGTATTCCCCATTGCAAGAATCCACATATCTTGAAAGAAAAGCGGCAATGCAGCCAGCCGTATGGTGACTGCATAGAGCTCGACTTGTAGCTCTGTGCCCTGCCAGACAGTCCCTTGTGTCGTTCTTTGTTTCTCCAATTGAGCTTTCCATCCATTCGTACTGGTACCTCTTCCTTTTACATCTGCTGGTAGAAAAGTAGATTAGAGAGGAGACATGGAAATGGACAAAAGATCTATAAAGTGTTACTGTTCAGTGATTCACTCGTGACTATTTGGGTAGGTATTTCTCTTAATCTGAAAGGACAGCTAATGAATGAGTGAAAATTCATTTATGAATGAAAGTAATAAAGCAAAATGTTCCTGTAGAAAGAAAGTGTACCTATCTAGAAGAAAAAAATAAATCTCTATGTCTATCTAGTTGGTTATATTAGGATTTATGTTGCAGTCTGTTTAGCATCCATTTAAACACAGGAATTCTAACTGGTTTTTGGAAAATATGCCTGAACTCCTGCTTTTTGATTTCTTGCCTACTTTGCTTGTTTAGATTTTCATAAAATGAGTGTGGGATGGTGCCTTTCACATGTCTGAATGTGTTTCCCTTCTGTCCTGCAGCAGCTTCCATGTGGCAGGAGAGGGCTCTTCTCTTTGCCTTTTTTACTATGTTCATCTACATCACACTCTTAGTTTTTTTCAGCTACCTTAAAAGCAGGCTTATTAAATCTTATTTTAAAATCACTTCTTTTCATTTATAACACATTTTGTATTTATGCGAACATAGTTTTACTTTCTACTCCATCTAAAGAAAAGAAACTGGGGAACACGTTTTGGAAGCATGTTCAGAACTCCCATACCGCTTTGGTGGCAAGGTGAGCTGGAAAAATAGAGAGCTGAAGGACTGCAGTTTTAACCATCGGGCTCTGCTGATATCAATTCATTGAATCAAGGTCTGTTTGATACTAGACTGCACACCCTATACTTTACCAGATTCCTAATAAAGACGATAAAATGCTGCATTCTATAAAATCTAGCAATGACATGAAAGGGTGAACAAAACAAGAAATCTTATGTTATGCCACTGCTTGGAAATCCTGATTGGTTGGGTTTTGTTTAAAGATTGAGAAAAAATTCTTGTAAGGTAAATAATGAATGAGGGCTACTATAACTTTTTTGATTTTGCCACTTTTGGTAGTCAAGCGTGCTGGAGTAAATGTGAAAATTTTGTGGTTATTCAACACAATTTTAAAACTACATGCTCCCTCCGCCCCTCCCCCTACTTTGAAATAACCTTTTTTTTTTTTTTGGTGGTGTTGAAAAATTGCACTGGGGGAAGATTCTTAAAAAATGTTACCGGGTTTTGAAATTAAAAAAAAAAAAACAAAAAAAAAACTTAACATATTAAATAATGGAAAGTGTTCAATTTTTTGTACTAGTACTCTTTTTAATATGCCTAGTGTTTGCCATTTAGGTGTCTAATTTGATATCCATACTGACATTAATTTGAAACTGCAGATCAGTAAAAAAGATATGAGATAATTCTTAAGTATTATAAAACCTTTTTAGGCCATGTTTTGAGAAAATATAGAATAGTGGTTTTTCTGAAGTTAGTGGAATCATAAGGGTTGTCAGGAGTTCAGCATCTCAGCTCTGAGCTTAAATCTTTACTGTGTGTTTCGGTTGTCACTGTAGACAGGATCACAGATGGCTATGGAGAAGTACAGATGCTGTTTTCCTACTGTGATTCCCAGCACGGTATGAGGAGACAAAAGCAATGAGTTAATATCTGAAGTTTTTCAGTTAAACAGAAGAAAAGTGCCCTGGCCATACTTGTTCACTCTGGTTGACTGATACTTTACTCTGTTCGTTACCATATAGACTGTTTGTTTTAGACCATTAATGAGATATGTGAAAAATGTATATACAATTAATATGAAAACTAAATGTAGTGACATGGTAGTCTGACATAACTACTTCAGACAGTACTTTATGTTTTAAAAAAAATACAATTGTTCCATTATAATGCAGAGATCTGCAAGATGTTTTTAACTATGCAATTATAACATAAAATTAGTGTGACAATCTTACTGTTGAAATAATGTAGCAATTTTCACTGAGTTCCCATTAATTCTGTATTAATGACATTTTGATATGATCTTGATAGTATAATCCTAATGCATGTCATATCTAATAAATTTTGAATTAGAACTGAACTTCTGCTAGCTTCTCAAAAATCAGGTTTTAATAGGGTATAACAGAAAACAGTTCAAAATATTAGGAAATTCTCATTATTTCATCAAGGAAATCCAATTATCAGTTAAAGCCTTACATTTCTACTTTATTAAGAGAAGCTATACAGGCTACTTTATGCAAAGGGGAAGGCACATATGTATATCACTAATGCGAACAAGAACACCAACATGTTCTATTTGTAACTTTGTAAAGAAACCATAGAACGTTCTCCTTTGCTTGCAGTCTCTTACCATAACCTCTATTTGGACATATAAACACTATAACAACTTGTATATTATGAAACAACACAGTAAAGCAAACCAAGTATAGAACGAAGTGGAAATCTTATTTATGACCATCATAAATAGCTACAGCAGTTTCAGAATGATGCATTATAGGTATTGTTTATGTGTATATCTTCTACACTACTAGTCATTATACTGCATGTTATCTGACTCTCCATTTATACTTTTGAGAGAGTACGCCTGATGTTAATTAACATGCAGGCAGAAATACTTATTATAATGCAAGTTTCCTTATGAGAAGCTTATCAACAGTAGCTTCTCTGTGTGATTTCCACACACCTCTACCCTCCTGAATGTCTCAAATTATTTCACACAGTAGGTTCCCAACAGGTAAATGGTGATCAAATTATATGTGGATTTATCAGGAATGCATAAGTACTTTGGGTATAGGAGTCTGAGTAGTGCGTATACCAGCTCTGATATTTGGATCATCTGGGTTGGGATGTTTGTAAAGTTCAAGACTGAAGTATCCTAATGACTCGTTATAATAATTCTCTCTTGGATCACATTCAATCTTGTTATAGTTGTAGAAGACCAAATGCTTCACAACCAATTTCATTGGATTTAATTTCTTTTTACACGTGGCTCTTCTTTTTTTGTTTGTTTTAAATCTGGTGATGGTTTAGGATCCAAATATACTGGGAGAGATCACCTGCCCTACACCTGAACATAGGCACCAGCCTACCTTTACTGTTTCAAATTAAGGAGGGGGGAGGGGGAAGCGAGTAAAGTTTTCAAATTACTATAAGTGTTTTGAAGAAAAACATTTGTTCAGCTTTTCGAGGGACCTTTAATCAGTGTCTTAATTTCTAAGTGAAAATTCTTGGATGCTCTAATGAAGTGATGCTAAAAGAATTGGTGCTAAATATGCTATATTCTGACTAAGAGGAGACAATTCTTTAAAAACTTTCTTCCACAATAAAAGCGTTGTTATAAGACAACTTCAGCCTTATTTGATGTACCAAAAAAGCATTAGAAAAGTCCTCTTGAACTCCAAACTCATTAAAAAAAAAAAAAAATTAAAATGAAAACAAGTCCTTAAAGCCATTTTTAGCATACTCTGAAGTCTGTTGAGAACCTGGTATCTAGAATGAGTCCATCCACTGTGAAACCATTAAGAACAATTCCTGACCTTTCTAGGGCTACTCAGGTGTGACTGAAATTTGTTATTCTTTCCTTGTTTTGTTAAAAACGTTATTAAAATACTGTTCTAGCCTTTTCAGTTTCTTAACCAACTAGTCTCACAGAAATGGAAAAAAAAATATTTTCTGAGACTTGATTTTTATTTTGTCTGGAAGGATTGTCAAGTAGATTTTGCTTTATAGAAGTCAAACTTATCCAACTTAGCACAGTATTTATGAAGTTAAACAAAAAATTATTTCAGAGTTAAACAGTAAATGATTCTTTAATGGACCTGTATATAGATTGTTAAACTAGCTTGGCATTTTTTCTGCCTTCAGTTTTGAATGAATGCTGACTTCAACAGAGTTGAATTTCAGTATGAGAAGGCAGATTTGCCCTGAGGTGTCATCTGGATACAAGCAAACCTTAGCTCTGAGATGCTAAAAAAGGAGTTTTAATGTCAACGAATGCTGACCTAAACACTGTTTCTGGAGATGGTCTAGCTCCTTTTTTTCAGTGACCTTGGTGAACCTGGTGGCGTGTTTGATTTAAGTCTCAGTTCCTGTAGCTACAAAAGGAAAGATGTCTCTCTGAAACCTTGGACTCGAAGTGCTTGGTACGGTGGAGTCTAAATAAACATGGCCCCACATGACAGCTTCTACAAGTTATCAGGGATGACTTCTTTTAAATGTATAAGGAGAGACATTTGCAACAGCTTCTGCTTCAGAAGCTTCCACAAAAAAAAAAAAAAATTGTTTCAAGTTTCCTACTACCGAGTAACATACTGCAGGTCATTTCTAGATGTTGAGGGCTGATCCTAGTTCTTGTACTTGCACAACTTATGCAGCAGGTAGAGGACTGGATTTCCCTTGTGCTGTTTTCTTCTCCTTCTCCCTTTCCTCTACCACACACAAGTTTGAAATGTAAATTCATGGATGAAGCGGTTCAGCACTGCTGACCCTGTGGTCAACATAGGGAAGTCCAGAATTTCTTGTCTGAGTTAGTTTTGTTGCTGTTTTCTGAAATCTTGGAACTGCTTCTTGTCGTATGTGTAGTGGTTGGATCAAGTCTTGTCACTACCAGAATTACTGCAGTTGTAATATATAAAATGTAGGCTTTCAGTGTAGAATTGAAGGTAGGCAGTCCAGATACGTTAAATATTAAATACATAATCATTGCTAGTTTGGACAGTAGAAAAAATAGGTGTTTTGTAGAATGAAATAAAACTTTTTTTTCTGTAATCACATGCTCATGAGATTGCTCATTTCTCTGTACTTTAACAGCAAACCTGTGTGGGCTGCATATATTTGCTAATGACTCAAATGTTAATTTGAATTGGCAGTCTAACCTGTTAAAAGCAGGGTTAACAATCAGGTTAAATTTATTTAAACTTACTTCTTTATTATTTTAATAAACTTGCTTCTTAATCTGGTTCTTAGATTTAAAAGGGGTTACCTTGACAATCTCTTACAAAGTTTAAATGACCTTCAAAGGGACCTTTGTAGTAGCTTTTACTCAACTCTGACATTTAAGCTATAATTCCAGCACTGTGACAGACAGGATTTCTTTTTCCTTGTTTCTTGGTGCTGAAGTTAGTTAGGCTCTGTCCTTGTGCAGTTGCATTTTTTATTTTTTTTTTTAGCTGAATACAAATGAAGATGATGTATCAATGTGTTGTGAGCTAGTATTCTGTTAAATACCGTACCATATAACGGAATACTGGGTGTTTTTTATGTGATATGGTATTTAAACTTACTCCTAGAAATTTCTTTTTTAGTACTTCTTAGAATTGAGATAATGGCCTATCAGACTTCCTCTGAGATGCTGTGAAAGTTGGATTAGCTGACTCTGTGATTCTGAGTATTTCTGCTATGTACATACTTGTAAGAGGTAATAATAAACATCCTGTTTCACCTGAAATACATACTTTTGAATGAAAGTGAAATATACACTGGTGAAGAAGATGCTGCTAGAAACTCTTCCATGCTTCTCACACACATGTCACTTAGGTACCTTCCTTTGCCATGCAAGCAAGTCTCCAGGGCTTTACCATTCAGAGCAAGTGGATTTCTGCAGCGTTTATAAAAGCGTACATGTTGAAGTTGGAGTTGGGAATCAGTCACTGCAAATCTATTATCTCAAAGTGGTATTGTTAATGTGTCAGGTTTCAAGAGCAGTAATATGCTGCATGCATTAATTCTATGTATATGTTTATGCTGTTTGTGTTTGTACATGTGGATATAAAATACTAGGCCCCCTATATTGAAATACTTTACCCTGAGACTTATGCTTTGCCTTCCTATTTTGGTAAGAACATTTTGCCTTTAGGTCACTTAACAGATTTGTTAGGAGTTTAGTTAAATTGAGGAGTGTTTCCAAAGGCAGAGACATTCTCCACTGGTGGGGGAAGGAATGAGAAGACGGAGTGGGAAAAGCGGGAGAAAAATTGGGAAAAGGAATGCTGAATCTATTTTCAAAGTTAAAGTGAAATCTTTCTTTGAGGGGAGAGAGAAATGTGAATAGGAGCTGAAGAAGCATCTCCTGTAAGTCGCTTGTCCCTTCTGCTCAACTGGTACTGTTGTCTCAGAACTCTACTTGCACTCATCTTGCGTCACTGAGGTCTGCAGCGTTAACTAGCTCACAACAATTATCCTTAAGAAGAGAGTACTGATGTCTTGTTTTTTTCTTCCTCCATTATTTAAGATGCTATTTATCATACTGTGTTTCAGAGATTGTATTATTACTTGGGAACTTAGTGTGTCTGGCTAGTCTTTTTGAGACAGAAATGCAGTATGTTTTATCGAGTGAAAAAATTTATCAAGTTACTGCTGCTTCAGTTCAACAAAAATATATATACATGTGTATGTGTACAAATATACACATATGTATACAAATACCTTCAAAAAGCTGTCATTCTCTGCACTGCAGTAGTGATGCAATATCTAGATCATAATGTAGTCTGCTTCACAGAGCACTGGATGTGAAATTGGGATAGTTAAGTTCTCTACCTGTAGCTTTGCCTCAGTTGCAGGCTTTTTCATAAAGAAAAATTTACCAATTGCATTTGTAAATCACCCTGACATAAAATGCGTTATATTTTTTTCAACAGGTTGTGCCCTTATTCTTCTGAAAAGTCTTTTGTGCAAAGTCTTGTGAAGGCTTCAACATTGAGAATTTTAGCATTCAACAGCAAGATACCTTAATGGTCTCCATCATTAAGTATATTTATAGACATTTCTCTCTAACACATATGCATTCAAAATAACTGAATATAATATACGCCGTCATTTCATGTTTCCTTTTTTTATTACCATTATTTCCAAAGAATGAAAATAAAATTAGGACCCCTGCTATATAGTAGTTGCCACATAAATACAGGCATAAGTGGTTGTCTTTCTGCTCTGGCAAGCATAAGCTTCTGCTGTATTTTGCAAAGGGAGACAGTTGATTCATTTTCTTCTCTAAAGTAGGCAATGATATTCGTACACTATCAGTCTATTTAGCCAAACTTGCAAGAACCTGTGTGACAATTAGTGGTTGAAATGTCTTGGAATTTTGCAATAATAGTTCCATTGTTCTCATTTATATTTTCTGTGTATGGTTATTTGTAAAAGAACATATACAATCACCTTACTTCTACTTGCTGAGCTAGCAGTAATTATTTATTTAGTAAGACTTCAATAAATTTGAGCCAAGAAATGGATAGCCTTTAATTAAAATAGTGAAAATACAGTATTTCTTAAGAGTTCCGCATGTCTAATGTGTTTATATGGAATACTTCTATCCAAGGTCTTTGAAGTTGTTATACATTAATATTTGATCTCACTCTAAGTGTATGCAGCTCTAAACAAATTGACTATACAGTCTCAGTCTAAGAAAATCTACAAACGATTCTCTCCCGTTTTTTTTGGTATAAATATGTTATTCTTTTCTTAAGCTGCACATGACACTACCTAAAAAAAAAAAAAAAAACAACCCAAACAACAACCCAAACCAAAACCCCTCAAACTCTTTAAAACAATAGAAAGCTCCAGATCAAGGTCAATTGGTTGAATATAAGGGGGAAAAAAGGATGCTTTGTCTATGTCTTCGGGGAAAACAACTGGAGCACAATCAAGTCTGACAAGAGTAGCATTTAAGATAAAGTGCCCAGTCCTTAATTATAGAAGTTTGCCTCTAAAAACACGCAGGGTTTCCTTTTGTTTTACCTGCATTCACTGCTGAGCATTTCTCTTCACAGTAATGCAATTTTATCTGTGCATAATCTCAACATTAAGGGTTGCAATTGCTTCCAATCCCTGCTTAGCCACTGCTGCCGCCTCCTAACGGCCTGGCTGTGTGTGGGCTGTGCCCAAGTAGGCTGAGAGCCCCCAGTCCCATGTCCTGACCTGAGCTGGGAAATCCCTTACACTGATCCCTGGAGATGTTCGTAGGCTGCAACTGAGCAGTGACAGTCTTTATAGGATGTTCACATCAGAGCAGGATGAAAGCAGCAGTGTTGGGAAGCATTAAAGCTTCCTAACTGTTCAATCAATTCTGATCAGGTTGGAGAAATAATGCAAAGAATGATGATACAATATCTGGGTGATACAGCACTGTTACAGTTGCAGACTGCCTGTACTGGAGCCACTAAACCCCTTGTGGAGAAGTTCTCCCATGCAAGTGTGGTAAAACCTGTGAGTTGAAACCAAGACTTAGCAGGAGGCCTCTCTATTCCACACNNNAAAAAAAGATGCAGAGCAGTAATAGAATTAAAAATAATTCCTCAAGTTACAAAATTCCATGAGTTTTCTTGATCTCACTCAGCATCATCAGGCATAATTTTCTCCCTTTATGCACCAGTGTCTTCCCCCCTCATTCCACCCTGTACGTGTGCACATAAAAAGGAAAATGTATTGGCTGCTGATACATAACTGTGAGGTGCCTGCTGGCCTGGGAAGGTTGGCTTTTTCTGGAAGAGAAAATGACAAGCTGACTGCACTTTTTATGACCTTTTTACTATTCGACCATAAGTATCCATGGTAACATGACTGTTTCTTTCATGCTGGTATGTAGCATCAAAATAACAATGAATGCTGATTTAAATTAATATGGTTGAATAGAACTTGCTGCTAGGTGTGCTGAAAAAAAAATTAGAGTTGGGACACAAGAGGAGTCAGAAATACATTATTTTATTACCTTTTAGGTACATCAATTGCCTTTTCATTTTTTCTTTTCCTTTTCTCTCCCCTCCCTCTCACCTTGTTACCAAAGAATGTAACAAATAATTTATTAATTCTATTTGCATGCCATGTGAATATGTTATTAATGGCCAATACTAATTTCAAAAATTTTTCCATTCATTTCAAACAGTGAATTTCTATTTGCTCTGATGGACTCCAAAATGACTCCTCAATAAAAAGCTGAATACAATGGCACACCAGCTTAAACTGTGGAAACTTCTGTTTTGTGCATGTGCTGTATAATTAGTTTCTGGATACCTTTCATATGACCAGAAAAGCACACAGATGGCCAAAACTCTTTCTTGTAATAATCACACTTCATTCACTTGTAGACAAGTTTGGTGGGTTTTTTTGTGGTGTTGGGTTTTGGTGTTTCTTTTGTTGTTGTTGTATTGCATAGAAAGGTGATTCTTGTTTAAATGTTATACTTTCATACGATTTGCCATCAGATGAGCTTTCACTTGTGTCAAGGGAGGGAATACTTAGATTCTGAAAACATCTTTAACCAATGCTGATTTATTTAAATCAAGATTAGTATCAGGTGAATTTCTAAACATGGAAAGCGGGTGAAAAAGTCATAATTGCTCTGAAGGGCTTATCGGTTTCTTCAGGTGATGAAGAGCTTTTAGAGATGATATCAGTGTTTCAAAATCTCATTTTGGAAGCTATTTCTGCTCTTGCCTTCAACTTGATGTGGTGGTACTGGGGTGAATGAATACCTAACTGAAATTGTAACTTGGGAATTCTTGCTCTGTAGAAGCGCTGCCTTTCCAGATGTAGTGGCAGGCTGACCTAGAACTTGGCACCTACTTGAAGCAAAGCCTCTGTATCATCTGTCTTGTCTGGATTCACTTCAGGTAAAGACACTAACTGCAAAATACTGGTGATGTTTCCATTGTGGCTTTCCTGGTTTTTTTTGTGTGTGTGTGTTTGTTTTTTTTTTTCTTTCCTTCCTCCCAGGAAGAATTTCTCCTCTCTGTTGTGCTGTAACCTTAGCGCCAAGCGCCGTGTGCCCGTCCCCACCCCCGGCCGCCCCCTCGGTACCCAGCGCATCCCCCGGGACGCGGCCGGAGCCGGCGGCTCGCAGGCGGCCGGGCTGTGGGCTGGCAGCTCGCCGTGCCTCGTGACATCACTCCTGGAGCTCACATCCCACTCCGAGCTCCTTTCCTTACCGGGTCTGTCGCTCTGGCTGCTCTGGAGGAGCGAGGACCCTCCCGCAGCAGGGCGGGCAGCTCCCCAGGCGAGGCGGAGGAGCTGCTGGAGGAGAAGAGGGGGGGGAAAGAGTCGGTGCCAGGAGGGTAGTGAGGAACGGAACACCACCGAGGAGCTCCAGTATGAAATTCATCTCTGCTTATTACTTGCTGCCTCTCTTTCCTGCGCTGGTCTTCAGCGCTAGGTGAGTACCGAGAGCTATTTCGCTTAGAGTTCTCCCGTTTTGTTTGCTGTTTGCTCTTTCAGATTCAGTGCTCTCAAGAGAAATAATATAGGCTTCCGCTTTTACTGGGGTAGTAAGTTTAGAGCAGATATCTTCTCTGATTCTTATCTCTCCCCCTCCCCCTCCCGATCCTCTGGGAGATACTGAGTCTTCTCTGGGTGTTTCTAAGCTTTTTTTATGATGTTAAAGAGCTGCTTCTGTATAAGTTGGCCCACAGCTCATGTGATATAGCAAGACAGTAACAAATACAAGCTTTATGTATATAGCAGTAATAGCAGATAGACTCTGTTTCATTGGAAATGAGGAAGCCAAACAGCTGAAAACTGAGAACATGCTGACGTTTTTCCTTACAGAGCGCAAAAAATAAACACTTGAACAATCTCATCTCAGTTTAGGTTTCTATATCTGAACATAGACCTAGGGCGTACCTTTTTTTTAACTGTGAAATGCAGGTGAGATGTTGCAGTGTTATCTCAATGCCAGGAAACCTGTTAAAAAGTTCCTGCAATCTAGAAGCATTCCTTTCTGTGCAAGTACTATAAATGACTGAGGAAAATATGAACAAAATCTATTGCAGCTTTTCTGACCATGCAGTGTTCTGATATGATAATGTGTAGGGCTCAGTTGCTCAGAGATAGTATATTCTCCATGCTGTAGACATAACATGTTCAGCAGAGAGAAGATAAAGCTGAGACACTCTATCCTGTTGTCTTGATGTACACAGATGGAAAGTTAATGCTGGGTACGGAGCAGATCTGTTACAATGACACTGCTCTCAGTTGAGGTTTCTTAACTTCCAGTTTCTTATCAGAAAATCAAGCCCAAATTTTGTCTATGTCATTTCTGTGTTGTGTTAGTAAAAGTGCCCTATAGACTCGTAAGTCCATAAAGCGTGTTATCAGAGGATACAAGCATGCACATTTGCCAGGGAAATGTCTCTTTTCCCTTATTCATGCTCTCTTCCTGTAGAATTGGCATTGAAGCAGCTTTTTTGCAGAAGCACTGCATGTTTTAAGCCTTAACTGTTCACTGAGACTTTAAAAGGAAAAAAAAAAAAAAGAAGAAAAAAGTGGGTGCCTGCTAAGTACTCAAAGTCAGGTACAGCAGGAGCGCATCTCTGTACATACTCAAACACCTGCAAATGGTAACTGTGAAAATCTCTGAGTGGGAAAAGATCTGAATGCAGGGAGAAATCAGGAATATCAAAATGCTTCAATTACTCCATTACTTCACTCCTTCGGAGAGGGTTATTGCTGAGGGAGAGGTACTTTTTTTTTTTTTTTGACACTACTGATTTAGGGACTCTATGGTGCCAGTCCATACAAACCACTCCAATGCTCTTTGAAATATAACACCTGGAGGAAAATTGTAATATATTGTGATTCAATAATTATCCCTTCCGATTTAATAAGTGGTCTGAGGAAACATTCACTAGCAGTCAAGTGTGAAACTTCTTGTCAATTCGGCTTAATAATTTTACGCTCATTTAAGAATGAAACATTCTTTGCTAAATTACGCCAGAGTTAAAAGTAGGAGGAAGCACCAAACCAGCTTTTGCAGATTCAGGTTTGTATCTTGCGTGAGTACTACATGTGCAGATGTAGTGAAAAGAGATGTGGAAAACTATTCTAAACTGTTCTAAATTTTCATATTTTATTGTTTTTATGAAGTGTCTTACAAACTAATTGAACCTTCAGGGTTCAAACTGGGAAAGGTATCTAGTGTAAAGCCCTAAAGGCCAGGTCCTCATCTTCTTGAGAAAATATTAACTGTATGAAAAATGAACTGTAGGTCATTCTTGATAAATGTAAAACAAAAATAATAAATTCAAGTCCCTCCCAACCTTTCAAAAATAGTTGGAAAGAATATGAAGACGTTGAAGTTGGCATATGAATATTGATTATGAACAGTACGACTCTGAGGACTTGGATATATTTCCATGATTTATGTTCTTATGTAATTGAGGGATGAAGATGATCAATGTGAGAGAAATTCCAGTTAAAAATCCACTGAAGTACAGTGTATCTTGCAAAGTGAAGTTTTGCTTTTGATACCAGATTGGTCATCCTGTTAAAAAGGAGACCGAAACTCTGCTGTAGGGTTGGAGATTTATAAAAGTCCTGGACTGCTCTGTTCAGCAGTTGCTTTCAGTCACTTGATTTTTAACTGGCTGTGTAGAACATACAGTAATTTTTCAACAGCACATGATGGAAGTTTAAAAAAATGATACAGTGCTATCAATATGCCATCTACTGGAAAGAGATTATGCTTTAATCTCCTTCAGCAGAAGGCAATTCTGTCTGCGGCAGTTAGTATTTCTTGTAAACATGTGGTTAATTTATTGGTTGGACACAAACAGGGTGGATTTGTAGGGCTAGTTGTGTTTGCAAAAAGCAGGCTCTGATATCCCACTGCGTGAAATTGCTTAGCTAAGGCAAAGCATCAACCTTGCAGGGCAGAAAGTTTTCCATCATGAGGATTTATTTTTTTTAAAAGTTTGTATGGAAGCACGGTATGTCCAGTTCACGCATTGGTGCTGAAGTCAGTGAGGACAGTACTTGCTGCGGAGGTGGGCAGCTGCTGCTTTTCGTTCCTCTTCATGTGGTGATGCCGCCTTCTTTGCATCGTGTCATGGTGATAGTTTAGGAAGACCTCAGTGTGTCTTCAAGCCTAATTGTAAACAAATATGAATTGATGGGTTCAATTATGTTAACGCACCATGTCATCTTTTTTTATTTTATAGTGTTGTTAAAAAGAGGAAAATACACAGCCATCACTTCTAAGATTCATTATTAGCTTCTGATTTTCAGAATTGTATGCAGCTAACTTTTCAGCATTGTCTAAAATCATATGTGTGAAACAGATGCCTATCAAATTAAAGAAAGTTTGTGTTTTTGAAATGAACAATCTTTTCTGTATTACCTAAACTTGGTTTTGGTTCAGCTTTGAGAGAATGATGGCTCTTAATCTTATTTCTGGCTGTTGTGGTGCTAGAGAGGTAACAAGAGTCAGGTGTCTTTGCCTGTCCAGTTAACTATGTATGTTTTGATGGAATAAGTAAAAATTGCTGCTCTAAATCAGTCCCATTAAAAAGGTAAGGGGAACAAATTTTTGAAGGGGAAATTAACTTGGTAAAACTCTTCTGAAGATGTTCGCTTTTATATTTCCTTGGGCTACTTGTTTTTGGCAGACCTAATGAGATGGTTGTGTACATGTTATTTTTCCACCCTACACTGAAGAGACCTTCTTCAGAAATGAGTCCCACTGTACTGAGTGCTTGGTGAGCGCACATAACGTGTAACAGGCTCAGGGTCTGATTCTGCAGCTGCCTGGGTGCTTTTGTGGCCCCAGACACCTAAATATTCCAACTGGAAAAGTATATGTAGAAGGGAGTGCTTGCATGAAGTCAGTCATTGGCATCAGTAACTAAGATTTGTGGTCCAGATTACCCTGTATAATGACACTTGCCTGCTTTTAGCTAAACGGAGAGTTTTCTGTTATTTAATGTTACTTTTGAACAGTTGGATGCTTTAATCTCTGCTCAGTGAAAAAAAATTATTGTCCAAATGAGAAAAATTTGACTCCTTTGAAGAAGCTTGATGTAAAACAAAGCTTTCCTTTCTTTCTATGACAATGAATTCCTTTCTGTCCACGTGTGAAATGTGACAAAGATGCAAGACATTGAATAATTTGATTGAAGTAGAATGCTTTCTAGCTGAGAACAGGGCCATAAAGCCAACAAGATGCACTTTAATAACAATAATAATATTACTACTACAGCAACTCATTAAATGGATGTACAAACAACAGGGCTGTAAAAGGCAGAACTTAAATTATTTTAATGGCACAGAAATGGCTGGTGGTCGTTTTTTCTAAAAGTGTGGTTTACTGGCAGTCTTACTACACTGATCTTACAAAGCAATCTGTAAATCATTGGCTTCAGAAGAATGCCACCTCTGTGTTTTATAGCAGGATAAAAATAGTGTGCTCATTTCTGGTAGGTGGATGTTGCTTAATGAAGGTGTGGGTATTGATCTGGTGTATGTCTGTTGTTGGAAGTGATAGGAATATAGTGAAGTCACTTAACTTATTAAACATGAGAACCTGACTTAAATGCTTGCTTTTTTTCCCTGGATGTCTTTTCAAGGTCAACTATTTTCTTTCTTGGTTTTGGTAATTATTTTTTAAGGAATATGAGAAATACTAATATCTTTTCCACCTCTCAGATAAAGGTGTGTGAAGGACTCAGTCTGAGACTTGAGGAAAAGGGGATCGTCTTTGATGTTACTATACTGGGGAGATCGTGGGGAGAAGGTTGAAAATCCGTGTTTCTAGTTCTTAAGCTCTTTGCCATCTTAGAAACACTGTTTGGGCTATAATCAGATGTTGAAAATAACTGTTTTTCATTTAGACTGATATGGAGTAGAGGGAGCCGTGCTCCATCTGAGACTTTGAGGTGGAAGAATGAGGCTGACTGTGTACCTATACCCTTGGTTGTAGCCATACCACTGTTACATGCTCCAGTAGGTAGCCAAAAGCGATTCTTACTTTTGAGATCTCAGGCTGAGGTCCAGCAGTGCCCTTCCTTTTCCCCATGATTGAAGGTGAACTCTGCAGAGTGGTAGTAGACTACTTCTTCAGCAGAAAAGATGCATTTTTGCTGTAGGTATGGTGGATAACAGAGACTGTTTTAATATTGTGCTTTCTGAATTCTTCCAGAAATGCAGGGATGTTAACTCTATCATTTGTCTCCTGCTTAGAATTCCTTTCACACTTACTTTTGCTGTCAGAATTTTCTGGGCCGTGAAAGCTTTCTGATTTCTATCAATGTGGATGATGATGCATGTTTGGTTAATGGCTTGTAAGGACTTCTGTTTGAGGTACAGAAGTGGCATTTAGCATATGGCTTGTGACCTTACTATACCTGAAGAAGAATGCGGTTTGTTGTGGACTGTGTTTAAACATAATGGGACAAATTTAGCAGTGGCAAAATTCCATTATTTCAAGGAGTGTGTTTAGCTTGATGGCTTTATTTTGATGATTTATAAGCAAACACCTAATGCAGAAAACTAGGACCTACTTGGTGAAACAAAGCCTTTTCCTTTTTCTAGGAGAAAAGTTTTGAGCTTCAGTGATGTATTCAAAAAGAACAACAAACCAACAACTACCACTCCCCCAAACCAAAGAAAAAAATCAACCCAAACAAAAAACCCCTGAACAAACCAACAAACCAAAAAACCCGAAACCACCAGATGTGTGGGCAGGAGGAGCTATTTCTCCTTCTACCCCCTTGCATGAAGACTGTGGCCTCAAGGATGCAGGTGCTGGACTACAAAACTGGCAAAATGAGAGACACTTTTCTTGGCTCAAGTGTGGTCACCAACCATACTGCCTTAGAGAACACAGCCACATCGGATCTGCAGGCTGTGGTATAGTGCAGAGGTTTTCCAGGTAGCTTTTAAACAAGGTAATTAGGGTATCTCTATCTTGTGTGGAAAAGTAAACAAGAACTTGCTGTGGGTGGACTTCTCTGGCATCAGAAGGAGATTGCTTAAAGCCAGTTTGGGAATCACTGTACTTGAACTGTACTATACATACATATAAGAATATGCGTATGTATATACACATATATTCTTAATGCTAGCCTCACATGAACTTGCTTCCCCATGTTTGCAGCCCTTCTACAACAGCGCAGACACATTTATTCTGCCTGTTTGTCTTGCACCTGGGATGGGGGAGAAGACAATATTTGTTTTGTCAAAAGTTTTAATTTTTATTGGCTTTTCTGCTGTCATGATAGGGCTAATTTTTGGCTAAGAACGATGCCCTTGGAAGTGGCATGCTTGCTATGTTATCTTATTATCCGGGCTACAACATTTAAAAGTGCTCCCCAATTTTAAGCTTAGCAATCTAAATTAGAAATCCAGAAAGTAAGCCTCTCTGATCAGAAATACTAAAATAGGTTCCTTTGTGATATTTTGTCATTTATGTTTCTCATTCTGGAATCTGAAAGGAAGAAGAAGAAAAAAAATGAGGGCAGGGGGAGAAAGGATGCTGCTAAAACTTTTGTAAGCTTCAGGAAAGACTTATTTCAGATTGATCTAATCTTCAGTAAAAATATCTATGTGTGAAAATATATGTGATCTCAGGTAAATCTTGAGGATCTCTAGAGTTTAGTCTTTATGTAATAGAACAGTTGGAATTCTGCTTGTTATGTTATGTATAATGCATTTCTTCCCAGGAGACTTGCTGTGGAGTTACTCTTGATGTTTTAAAGTATTCTTTGTGTTTAGAGAAATTATAGTGCAGACACTTTCCTGTTTCTTTCTCATTTATTAATTTATAGCCAGGGCAGAATATAAGGATATCCTAACCTTAACTTGTAATCCCTCTTTCTGTGAAATTGCCGTTTGATGTTTTTTTCTGTATTTAACAAAAACCTGTTCACAGATAGTAAACCTTATGATGTACCACTCTTCAGACAAATAAATCTCATTTACGTCACTTGTCAAAACCAGCGTTTCTTCTCATTGTCTAGTTTTGCACGACGAGTGCGCCAGCTGTCTTAAGGGTCAGATCTGTAAATATTCTCTATATGGAAGACAAGTAATCTGTTTGTCGGAAAGAATAAAGATATTTCATACCATACTTCGATTGTAATATTGTGCGAAGGTTTAAGATATGTATTGTTATATTTGCTATTTCAAACACATTGGAGTGGCAAGTACGTCTTAGAAATGCTGAAGAATAAATATGACATTGCATCAAATAGCGGTTTTTGTGAACCACGATAGAGTTTTCTCCCTTTTTCTTGTGCTGTTATTTACTTATCTTACCTCATGTCGCTCCTCTGTTTATTAATCTTTACTTTTACTGCGTATTAGCTTAGCAGTGTTTTTTGTAGTGTTCCCTCTGATATCTCTGCCGTATTTGATGAAACAAACAATACTTTGGTGAATCATGAGAGAAATCAATGCGTATGTCTCTTACAAGCTGAAGAAATAGGTGTGTGTGTAATTTCTCAATATCTTACTTGTCAATATTGATTGATAGTTTCTATGGAAAGGAGTAGAGAAATGTCAGAAATTCTGGTGTGTTTTGTCTCCACGTGCTATGTAGATAAGATAAGGCTAGTATGCTGCCAGCTGGTGTATTTTACCCAAATTGTTAATTTTTCCATCCGCTTACATATTGTTATAATTTATGAATGCTCATATTTTGTCGATTTATGGTCACAATTTGCTTGTGGGAAAAAGGTAGGTTTGCTCCTCATTCGCTGAGTAGGAGAGTGGAAGCTGGGTAAAGAGCAAGATTTACCCACTGTCAGACAAATTGCAGCACTTAAAAAGCCAAGCACATATTTGCTCAATCCCATCTAATTGCAAGACTAACACCTTCCCCTTTTAGTTGGAGATGGAGCTGCAGCAGAACATCCTTCTAACTTCTCCCTACAGATTTTTTTCAGGCCACCACATTTTCACCAATGTGTTTTATCACTGGCTTTGCTATCTTCTCAGCTGGAGAGCATTAAAACACCTATGAAAGGACAGGCAAATGGGGTTTTGGATGGGATACAGTCTCTGTAATTTCACTATACTATAACCTTTAACATATTTTTTCAGTGGCTGCTATAGCTCTTTATAAAACTTGGTTTGGTACTGCGGGGGAAGACAAATTACCTAGCGCTGTAAGTGGTAAACAAAATGTGGCCGTTTACTAGTACCATATGGTTGTCGGATTCTCAATACTCGATACTGCTGTTCAGGTGTTTCTGTGGTTTTGTTGATGTGAATGACTATAGAAGTAGGAGCTGTGAGTTTGTACCTCAGAATTGCTTGGCAAACCAGGGGACCTAGAGTGACAATAACCACAGTAATAGACTTTGTTCGCCTGATGTAAGCCATGCTCATTGTGTCTGAACGACTTTGCAGTCGTGTGTTTGTTTCAGATTAGCCTGTGGTAGCAAACAAGGGGAAAAAAAAAAAGTGAGATTTTCCTGAAATGTGGAGGAGAAAAGAAAAAATGTGTGGAAAAACTGAACTGACAAGACTGAAAAGCAGCCGTGTTCTGGGTGGCATTAGATTCTCTGTTGAGGAAGTTCCTTCCTCCTGATGCAGCGTAATGAAATGTGTGCTCAATGTGCAAAGAGGGAATGTCTGTCTTGAAAATGGAGAAATAAAATCAATTTTACTACTGCTTCACTTACAGCTTTTTTTGTAAAGGAATATTTTCAGGATGGGGTGAAGCTCAGCCAGGATGCAAATCTAACAACTGTGTTAAGTAAATAGCTGAACCTTTGAGCTGCTTTGCTGAAACCTATCAGTTGATGATTAATTCTTACTTTCTGTGCCAAAATACACCACATAGCTATTGTATTCTTACTACTTATTAGTGACTGGCGGAGTCCATCAGCCCCGCTGCAGATCTACCCCTCTATTCTACGGAGAGTACACGAGTTCCTGGCATATGCTTCTCTGAAAATAGGCACTGTGGCTTTTTTGTTGGTTTTGGGTTGTTTTCTTCTTCCATCCATGAAGGGAGCTAAGGTTTGCCAAGGGACCAGACATTTTAGAAAGGCTTAATACCTATAATCTGCGGTGGATTTTCTTTAAGTGAGCTGGACGAGTCTAATCTGATGCTTTTTGAATTTCAAAAGGGGACAGCATGTTGGCTGCACTAACCTCGTGAAAATCTGAACATAAACGAGAGCTATGCGCTTTGAAAATTAGACTGTTATTTAGCTGCTGGTATGTATGAGGGATACCAAATTGCTGTGATTGTTAGCAATCCATCCTGACCTGCTTTAGAAAGTCTAGTTTTGTAGCTTTCTTTGTTTCAGCCTGAGTTGAAGAATAAGGTTATTTGGCTTAATGCAAATGGTAAGGCTTTGGAAATGAATCTGTAACCATGGTACCTAGATGACAATGGGGCGAGGAGGGGGTCAGAACTCATGTCAATGTTGCTTCTTGCTCCTTCTCTTCTGCTTCCTTCATTAAGCACCTCTAACTTTGGAATCAGCGCAGCCTGTGCTATTTAATTTGGTGAAAAATCAGTCTCAAATACTGCTTTCTTTGAAATCTGTGCATTCATACATGAATGATGCATGAAAAAAATACACTCCTCAAGTGTATAGACAGTGAATAGAGACTTCTCTGCAGTCGCTTTTTTTTATTTACTTGTAAAACAACTATCTGCTGTTCAGTATACACAGATGTGCTGTATTTGGATTGGGAAAGCTGATGAAAGCAGACATTTAATTTAATATTTTTCTTTAACTCATGCCTCTCTCTGTCCCTGTTTCAAACATCCTGGTTCCTTCCCTAACTTCTACTCTGGAGCTGGAGCATCTTTGGCTCAAAGGAAGATTGTTATCTGTTCCTGAAAGCAAAAAGAATTAAACTGCCATAAAAACTAAATAGTAAAATCTGTTTTAAAGAAATAGTAACCATTCTTCAAATGGACTCAGAAAAACTTGCATTTCTGTCTGTTTTAATGCGGTAGTATGTGGTATTGCCTTGTTTCATACTTACCTAGATTGACAAAATTTAAATAGCTTCTGAAATAGCTAGGAAGAAATACAGGACATTTATGCCAGAACTAAGTGTTTAAGGAATATAAGTTCCCTTTGTGCAAGATGAATCCCCCATCACTGGCTTATAAAATGTAACCTGAAAGGTTTAATCCATTTCCATCTAGTAGGTGTGATGTACAGGAGTTGATACTGCAGTCAGGGTTAAATATTATAGCAGAAATACGTTCACTCTACTGTAGGGATATCATATGTTTCTTTCCTGCTTAAGCTTGATGATTATATCACATGTTGAAATAGAACTTTAATGGAAAACCTTTCCCAATAGCATTTAGTTGTTACAGGAACATGAAGTTTTTGTTGCACTGCATTGAATCTGTAGAACAACGTGCTGTTGACAGGAGTGGTTGCTACCAGAGGAAGGTGAAAAAAGCTTGGAAGAAGCAGCATGGAATTAATTTTATGTGCCTTAAATCTTTCCACGTTCTAGGGAATGAAATGATCTTTAAGTAGCTTGAGCCATTCCTGTAGAATAATGTTCAGACAGGTAACAGAATCTTTGTCCTTGTGCATATTTGCAAGGATCCATCTGGAGAAATATGTGTTTTCAGCAATTCAGGTGATGACTAACCTGGAAACAAACATACACATCCAAGCAGCCCCCGCCTGAATTGCAGGGAAACTGTTGGGAAGTTTCACTATTATACAAAGTCAGAAGAGAGAAATTGCTATAGCAATTCTGAGACCTAATAGGGTGAGATAAGGTATCAAAGGGGGAGGGTGGGTGGTGGTGGTGATGGGAAAACAGACTAATTTTGATATCTGTTAGAAGGAGGTGGATGAAAAGGGACATTAAGTGGTGAATGAATAAGTTGGAGTATTGATATTATTCTGGAGATACTCTATTTACTGGTATCTTACCAGAAGCTAGCTGCATCCAGGTACTACTCTTTCTATGCAAAGATGGGGAAAAAATGGTATGTACGTAGAGTGTGAGAAAAGATTGGAGAGAAGGAGATTTTTTCTGCTCTGCTTGTTCTTGGTCATGACTTGAAAATTATGGTATCAGTGTAGGTTTAAGTCTTTAAAATAAAACCTTAAAATGTATTTAAAAATATGGATTAACCCCCATATTCTTATCCTAATAAGAAAGCAGTAAAAAGCCAGCACTTTCACCTGAATTCTAGGGTAATAGAACACATTACTCTTGTGCTACAGATACTTATGCTCCATGTACTTTAAACCTCATAAATGATGTACACCTAATGCTGACTTAAGGGTAAATCTTTCAGTGTTCTGCAGATAATGCTGTCTAATAGATAGCGTGTGTGGAGGGGGAAATCTCCTTAGTGTTCATTACTTACCACACACTAATGAGGATGGAGAGAATTCTTACCTGTTTCTTGTTAATTTAACGAAAAAGAGTGGCAGGGGGAAAGTCTCCTCATCTGGAGCGTATGCCAAAACATCATTGTGGATACTGATAAAAAGAAACTAAAGACTGCAAAACTGTATCCAATTCCATTAGTGTATTTTTTGAATGTAAAAATATCTCTTTCACTCAAGGGAAAATATATAAATATGTATAGTGTATGTACCTCTGTGTAAAGGATTTCTAGTTGCAGACACATAATGAAGTATGAAAAATTGATTTTTGGCTATCTTTTCTCAGTGGCTTGAATAGATATGTATGCTTTCGCTTATATAGAGTGAAATGCTTCAAAACAGCTGAATCTCTTTTCAACAGCTGAGGCATCAAGTTTGGATACACCTTTTGCAGATAAAAATATTAAATTATTTCCACAGCTATCATTGGGCTTTAATTTTTTATATCCTGCCACTTCCTTGAAATGCAAGAAATTATGGTGGAGACAAGCATTGTTTCTGGCAAATACGTAATCTGGGATTATTCTGCTAACTCCACTTTTGCAGTCTTTTGGTTGGATAGTCTTGCACTTCAGTGTAAAAAAAGATCAAAACTTTCTGTAGATTCCTTGTATTTCAACAAAACATTATGTTTATGTTGGTAATACCCATTAGTTGCTGCCATTGGGGCGTAGGTCTAACACTGCTGAAAAAGTAACTTGAGAAATTGGTGTTGTGTTAAATGCTTACTCAGCAATCTGTTATCTTGGTGGGGTTTTCCTCGCTAGGCTGGGTTATCAGTCTAATCTCCTGTTGCAGCAGAATTTTACGTATCCCGAGGGGCTGTTCCAAACTCCCTCGTGTGTGAAACAGTGGGTGTTTTTGCAGACTCTCTTCTTAACTGGCTTTGAAGCTTTTGCAAGGTTTGCATGGCAGGTACCCCTCCAAATCAACTTTAGAGAAAGATCTGAATCTTCTCAGGCCTCAGGTCCTTTTATGAACCGGCAGCATTTCATATATCCTCTAAATCCGTGCTAAAAATGTTAGTTGTGCTTTTGAAAATGACTAAGCTTATAAAATTGGATTTCGAGCATGATTGGACCAATAGGTGGGATGAGCAGAATCCTGCATCTGCTTTTGAGCAATAATAAAAAGAAATAAACTGAGGGAAAAGATTAAAAAAATAATGTTTACACTACTTGGGGTTGCTGGACTTCAAGATACCTCTGTTTTACCTTTAATAATGGATGCAAATGTCAGTCTTCATACAATTATTTTTACATACAGAGATGACAAGGCATTAAAAAAGTGATCCGTGATGGCAGATACGGAACTACATAAATTACAAGGCAATGATACCATTGGAAAAAATTGATAATGAAATTTAGACAATCTGTTCTCCTTTGAACAGATATTAGTTGTTAGAAACTGGTAAATCTACATGTAATCAATATGCCTTTCACTACTTACTTTCTTGAGAGTTGCTGCTCTTACCATACTGTAATCATGCTATAATTACAGAAATAGTAGAAAAAGTAACCTCCTATGATTAGTATGTTTGTATTTATGCTATTTTACAATGGCTGAGATTTTAACACGGTCTTTGAATGGCTGTTTTAATGATTATTTTGTTGTTGCAGTACTTTAGCCTTTTGACCCATGTTATGGCACTCTGTTCCTCAAAGGAAGAGAGTAAAGTAATGGAAGCTTTCAGTCAACAATTAGGATATATATAACAGAAACCACTGGGATTAGAAGGTATCGATCTATAAAATTGTACCAAACAATGGTAGTACTAACTTCTGCAAGACAGGTGACTGGAGCAAAGAACAGTGTTCATTCTTTTACCATCATTACTATGCCTTGCAGCATCATTTTCAATTGAGATAATTTGGAATTGATGAAGTGGTCTGTGTTGGGCTTCAAATTTTTATTTGTGTGGAGGAGAAAAGTGGGAAGATTTCGTTTTCTATTTGCTTTCCTTTATTCTCTTCCTCCAAAAGCCTGTTTGAGAATTAAGATATAAAATCTGATTTAAGCGGAAAAATGGATGAAATCCTGCCTTCATAAAAAGCAGTTATGGGTGGTTTTGGACGTGGTTAGGTTCACTACGGCTTCATTTGATTTGGGTTTTCAGCTTGGCACTGGTTCGAGGATCATTGTTACTTGATGTAAATATTGTTTACTTGTGTAAATATTGTTTCTTAAAATATTCAGAGGATCTGGATTTCCATTACAGCTTCATTTGGAGTATTGGAAAAAAAGACTGGTATACGAACAAATGAATCGGTGGTTTTGGTACGTTTCTGGCTAAACTAAACTAGAATTCTCCCTGGCTAAACCTGTATAATGAATGTTGCTACAACCTATGATATGTATTAGGAGTGGAGGTTGGTTTTGGAGGTCCAGTTGTCTTCCAGATGTTGAAATGGGAATAATAGAAGAAAATAACTCTTTCAGTAATACATGAAAACACATACATACATTCATAGTGAACATTAAGTTTAAGGATTAATCTTAGAAAAAACCCAAACAAAAAACAACAACAACAACAAAAAAAAAACCAAACAAAAAGAACTCCAACAAGTCACAAACACTTTAAAAATGAAGTGATACCTAAATGGATATTACAGTGTTAGAAACGTGTTCTGTCTCACCCTAAATTTTTGTTAGACATTTTAAATGTCGATTTCTTAGACATTTTAAAACTTGAGGCTGTGTTCTCAAGACCACTGTGTTCACAACTAGAGAGCTCTCTTTCCATGTGACCGTGGGGATACTTCCATGAAGATGATTTCAGAGTAAATAAACTTTCAGCCTTAACTGAAACCTTTTATAGACCCTCACACTGCACCATTCCCTTGCACACTTCTGGTTTGAATTACTATTTTTGTGATACCGAGTAAAGGACTCCCTTTATACACAGAAACCACTTTGAGCAGCTGAAGCGTCTGTATTATAGTGTATGCAAGGCTGAGTTTGATACCTGGTTTCAAAATACTAGTGGAACAAACAATATAGAACTTTCTCTGTTATAAGAAAGAGCAACAGATTTTAAAGTGCATCCTACCAACGGGGGAGGATCATGGACTAAGGTAAAGTTTTTAGCAAAACTTTATTGTTTTGCAGTCTCTGTGGGTCAAGGTCATAGAAGTCTGCCTTGTTCAGCAGACATGTAGCCCTGGGAATATCAACTGGCTCCACTGAAGAAGAACTTGTAGCTTTAAATCAATTGTTTTATGACCTTCAGTAATTACTAACAAAAACTTCCTTTTGACACCTTTGGGGTCACTTTACCGTCCACTGAATCAGCATGACTCTTAGAATAATATGAAGCTCCCAGGGGCATCCTCCTAGCACGTATGGAAAGAGAATAAGAAATTGCCACTCAGTTTAGCAATGACAGAACCAAGACAATAGTCAAAGATTTTTTTTTTTGGATGGAGAATTCTTCTCTTATTTATAGATGAGATGGTTATGGATTATTTTTCAATTTGGCCTTTGATATTTCTGTAAAATTTCTGTAATTTCTGTAAAATAGAAAATCTCACTGGGTTAAGGCTTCTTTTGTGAAAGATGGTTGGCTTTTTGATTGTTGTTTTCAGTTATCCCCCTCTAGAAGAACATAAGTATGAGGTTTTACTTAAATTTGCTTCATGATTTAGATCCTTGAAATACTGACATAAAGTGAATCCTAGTTTTTATTTATTTCTTTAAAGCATTCTTTTGCTAATCCACACCTGATTTACAACTTACTTTGAAGTCCATAGAACTACAGTAAAGGTGGCATGCGTAATATACAGATCTGCCTCCTTTTTTGTTCATCAAGTTTCTTGTTTTACAACCTGCTAGTATATTTAATCTGCTGTTCTTGTTTCAGGACCTATGGAAAAAGTTCATGCATCTTGTTTACTTGATTCTGAGGCTATAAGGAGGAAAGGTACACTCCTGATATAGATCAGAGTGTGACTATCACTCTGACTTTTGGTATGTTTGGTATCCTGAAGGATACTGTTCTTCAACAGTTTTATAGCTTTCTATTTGAATAAAAAGTACCGGAATTTATGACATCCTGCTGTCAAACACACAAGGGCGCTCAGGTATACTAAGCAATTTGCCTTAACTTCCCTTTATCTTTCTATGACAGCCATCTCACCCTGTGAAATATGAGGCATTTTGCTTTCAAGTTTGTGGATTTGTTTTGTTTTGTTTTGTTTTTTTTTTATTATTTTCTGAATGGTATTTATAACTGTTTGTCCTTAATAAGTATTGAATGGGTATTAGAGTAGTTATGAAATGCCTATCAAATCTACGATGTCCCAGATACATCTATAACAACTCTAGTTTATTTGTCACTTGAATATTTTAAGCCTTTGATGCTTTAGAAGTTGTTTTCCTTTTGTTTTTCTTAATGTTTGCTACTGAGAATAGTTCATAGGATATTGTTAGTCCTCTGCATAACACGAGTGGTGAAAATGATGATTGGGAGAATGTTCCAGCACTCATCACATTAGTACTGATCAACTTAACAATGTGCCTTCTGATGTGCAAAAGTGAAGAATACAGGCTGTACTTCAGTTTATCTTAGAATTCAATAAACAACTCAAAAAATTAGAATGTGTATCTGTAAGTAATTGGACATTGTACGTCAACAGGAAGAGCTGTACATCAGAGCTGAAGGATGGCTCTGTTGAAAACAGAATCTGGATATTTTAATGTTTAAATTGTGGATGGATCTGTGCCACCAAGAAAAGAAGAAAACAATACTCCCCATTCAAGAGCCGTTGTCTGAGGTCAATGACTACACTGCAATACAAGAATCACTGTAGTCCCTGTATAAGGAAGAAATGCAGTACTGTGTTTCAGAGTGGAACTGGCTCAGATCATCAGCTGGCATATGCAACTTTATTCCAGCTATGGATCTGGCCACTAACCAAATGGAGACATCTTTTAATTGTGAGCACTGTATCTTTGCCAGTTCAATTTGCACTTTCAACATTTTGATCCAAATTGGTATTTAAGACTCGATTCTCAGGCTGAGCTGTGTAAGAACAGCCAGTGTTTAACGTTGGACATGAAAAACAATAATGTTAGATGACCTCCTGTTTCCAAAACTAAGCTAGTCCATTTTGAGTTAACTGTAGCATATAAAACAGAGCTCCCTCCAGACTCTTCATGCAGGAATATATTCTATCCTGTGTGCAATTTTCCACCCTTCTAGACTGTATTCACTTTGTGGGTTATTGATCAGTCTAGCGGCTACCTGCCTTCTTCCTTACTCACCTGCACAGCTCTTTCCAAAAAGTTCCATATTTCTTCTGCAGCAGGCATAAGACATCGAGACAAAGAAGAGAAAATCAGGTGTTTATGTGGGCTATAATGGTATTTAATACATCTCCTTACACTTATTGTCTTTTGCTAATAGAAAAAAATTTGTCCTAAGAGTAGACTGTTAGCTGAAGCAAAATGTAGTAGCTGAGAGTTTGCTCCTGTAGGTGATGGTTTGGGTTTGTTTTTTTTTTTCCTTTAGCTACTGAAATTAATTGAGAGACTTAAATATTTGTAAAATCTGGAAACATGATTAGGCTGTCAGAATTATTCCCTGATGCTAAATCAGTGGTGAAGATGGTAGAGGAGCACTAGGAGGAAGTATTTCTCCTGGCAACTTTAAGGGGATTTGGGGTAGAAATCCATTTCTGTTTATTCCAGCAAACGGTATGAAGACTTTGACATAAAGAGTAATTGACTTTATAATCTCTTATTGCTGTTACTATTTTTAATATATTGATCACTAAAACGTATTCCGTAGTGTTCTCTGAACTTACTCTACAGTAATGGAATGCTTAATGTTTGCTACTAATGAACCAGTGACTAAACAAGCAGGGCTGTAGGGGTCTGTATTGAATATGGTTTGAAGCTAGAAGTTTTACCACATACTGTTTTACCCTCATACTCTGGTGACCAGTAAGATCTCTCTTACGATTCATAACTTTTAGGCTTCCTGTCTTTTTTCCTTTGTATTTACTAAGGCCCTGTTCAAAGGAGCTAATAGTATTTCTTTCTTTTTTCTTTTTTTTTTCAAGTTAATTGTGCATGTTTAGGCTTATAAGTATTGCTATCAGTTGGCTTGGGCCATCTTTTTTTTTT
>VYZM01013196.1:102604-114831 GCA_013398915.1 Dromas ardeola
AGTGTTATGATTGATGCTGTGTTAGTTTTTTAATCTGATGTACTTGTAATTGTTACCACGCCTGTCCTTTGAACGTCAGGAAAGAAAGCATACTCTTCTAATTAAAAATATGGGTTTGTGTTGCCCTGTGAAAATAACAGTTCTCAGATTTCCCCTAGCAGTGTCAGAATCTATACAGATATATTGGGGATAGCAGAATGTAGATATAAGATGCAGTGCTTGAGGGGAAATATAAGGTAGGATAGAGGTAATTGAAATGCAGTATATTGTAAAAAATGCTACAGTACTGCCTGCAGTACTACCTTTGTGCTACCTTGCAGCCTTGCCCAGCTCCATTCTGTATTACTCAGATTCCATGCGCATGCCTTTGCCTTCAAACCTGGCTTTGGCTAGGAGGAAAGCTTTTTTAATGTTTTTTTTGCGTGCCTTCCCCTGACAATATAGTAGGCAGTATTGTACGCTTCAAATCCATGGGTCTATATGGGAAAGAAATGCATCATTAAATTATCTTACATCCGGGGGACCGAGTTGAAAATATTTCTGGTTTAGCTTTCATTATAGGATGAAAGGAATAGGGACAGAAAATCAGTTCAGCTTCAGGAAAGAGGAAGAGAGAAGGCAGGTAATGGAGTGAGAAAGTCTGATTGAAATCCTATTTATTTCTCTGACGGTGCTATGATACGCAGTGATGTCATATGTATTGACAGTGTCAGGAAAGATTTACATGGTTTCACTAGATGACTAACATATGTTGGACATACTGCAATAAGAGAGAAACAAATATTTTTCTCTGAAGGCCAGAGTGTAACTTTGGATTTTAATTCCTGCATGAGCTGAAGCATGAATTGTTGAAGAACTTGGTAAATGTAGCACAGCTGAAGCAATGGGGTTGCAAAGGAATGTGTCCTGTTTGTTGCTCTCCCATGGTTTGAGCTTGATGGTTTATGCTGCTCTGAAGAGAAACAGTGTGTCTAGGACCTCTGCATTTGGAGATTCTCGCCGGGGTGAGATCAGATCCGCTCAGGTGTTGCCTGGAGAAGGAAGTGGTACTGAAAATGTGACCTGCACAAAATGTGACCACCTGGGTAACACCTGTTACCCAACAGGTAACAGAGACAAAGTGCGGTAGCACTTCTGGAGGAACTGATAAGTAGTGAAGGACGAAGAACATTGCTTGACAGAAAAATAGAGATCTGGAAACGAGTGAATTTGTAACAGACTGATTTATAGTATTGGAGTTTCCCTTGAGACTGACCATAAAATTTATAGGAAGAGCTGTAGAAATAAAATAGAGGAAAATCTGAAACATGAAGTTGTATGCATATGTTTCTCCAATTCAAATTATGAATGCTTTAAGTCTTCCAGTAAAATGGGAGAAAAGCCAGTTTACCATTTTCTTATACTTTACCTTACTAATGTGGAAATATTAGGTCAGAAATGTACTTATCTTAGCATTGTCTGGATGGATTTCAACCCGGGATCAGTGTCATGCAAATGTGACTGATCCAAGGGAACTGGATCTTGTACCCATACATTTGTTTTGCTGTGCTCCAACTTGTCGGATGGTCTTAGTTTGTCTGCACTAGAATCCCTGTTATCCTTATGGCATTTAATGCCATGCTGCTTTTTTTTTTTTTTTCCCCTCCAAAGGAACTCATGGAAAGAAGTTTTTGGATGAGCAGAATGTGTGATGGAAATGATGGACTGCATCATAAAAATGCTGAGAGGGACATGTTGACGAGAAAGTATCCTTGTTTTCTTCTTGGATTATTCTACTGGCCTTAGGAAATGACCTTTCTAAATATTTTTGGTTTTTTTTTGGTAAATGCAGGCAGAATAATCTGAGCAGTTTCATTAGAGCTGTGCTTTGAAGGATAATGAGGAAAACTTGTAGAGAGCAAGGCATCAAAAGTTATGCTATTTAGAAGCAGAAAAAAAGAAAATTATACCCTTGTCTTCTGAGATAAAAACATTAGGGAGATATGATCTGCAGAAATTANNNNGGGAGATATGAGCTGCAGAAATTAACTGAGGAGCAGAGAGATGCTGCATTTTAAATGGGTCTTGACTCAAACCTACACAAAATATCATTTTGGGGTAGTTGTTAGTCATTTGTTACTCAGTTGTTGCAACATTTTCAACAGTTGGCAGTACTGTCCAAGTAATGCCTGCCTGGGGGAAACCAGGAAGAAGTGACTTGTTTTGCTAAAGGTGGCCAGTGGGCATCTGCTTGGTGTGTTTCTCAGCATTATGCTAAAGTCAAAACCCACTTCAGCTGTAGTCNGTTAGAATCCCACTGTGACAAAATGGGAAAGAAGCTGTTATACTTCTGTTACTTTGTCATGAAAGCCTGTGCTATATAGTCAAAGGACAGTTTTATCATGGATGCAGTCCTTCTCAGAAAGCCTTTGCATTAGTTGAGTCAGCATTGTTTGGAGAGTGTTGTAGGGGAAATGGTCCCTTTCAGTTACTGATGTGTCTTTGTAGGAAATATTTCCAAGAAAACCTGTTTCTCCATCTTTATAATGCCCAAACTATGCTCAGCTAAAGTGTTGCTGTTGAAGCTGATGGAAGTACAATCAGTTACCTGGGGCTTTTCACAGGCCTTCCTCTTGAAGGGCCGAGCACATTGAAGGTGATAATTCTATCATATAAAGTAGAAAATTGCAGACACTGAAAATAAACTGTGGTCTCCAACCAATAAATTTTTCAATAGTGGTCAGTTAAAACTTATTCTAGGAGGAAAAAAAAAATTAATATTACTAACTTAAAATTTTTTACAGTATTGAGAAGTTTTCTTTTGCAAGTATAAGATGTAGTATGAAGATAGCCATTAGCTGTTCCTTAAAAACAGTATTTCTCAAGGGATGTTTCCTTTGAGTTACAAAGAATTGTAGGAAAGAACAGAAATATGTTTTGAATTGCCATTGTTCTTCCTGAAGAACATTAGTAGGCTTTAGATTGAAGTAATGTGGATCTTCCTGAAATATACGTCGCTTATCTCATCTTTGTCTCTTTATGTCATTTTATATATACACCAGATAGTGTAGTATTCGTGGCTATGTATCGTAATTTATGTTACAGGGTTATGATGTTTAACCAGAGGGTTTTTTAAATGAAAAATCAATAGTTAGCTTTTCCAAGCTTTGACACTGATTCCACTGAAGTAAGTGTTAAAGAAATGACATCTAATTTACATTTCAAAACAAAATGCTTTTTTCCTTCCGCACTAAGAATTTTTTTTCTCTGGAGGTATTTCTTTTTGGAGATTCAGTAGGAAGCTGAGGCATAATGACATATAGTGACTTGCAGCCTGGTGTAAAACCAAGAAAGGACTGGCACCCACCTCTTTTAATTGATCACCAATGTTTGATTGTTCACTAGTTCATTCCTGCAGCCTCCAGTTTAAATCAGTGAATTAAAATAGTTTAATAATATATGCCTTTATAAAACACTAATGCACAACATGTTTTAGTGAAATGTAGTTTCTGATGAAATTCAGTGGTAAGTAGGTTACTGTTGAATTCTTTAATGAAAAAACATGGCGATATTTCTTAAAGGAAGGAATTTTACATCAGTTAACATACAGTGACATCATGGAAGTTTTCTGCAACTCATTAGTTGGAACTTAAAGACATTTTTAGATTAAGCATATAATTTTCAGGACAAAGTATTATGTTAGGCAACATCCTGTTGTGAATCAAAATTACGTAATTATTTTTACTTAGCTGGTGTATTTGTAGATTGGTAATGTATTAGCTGCTGCCTACGTTATTTCAAAATTATCCCTGGGGTTTTGTAGCTCAAAATCGTATTTCTTTTAAGCTGTTATGAGCTGCTTATTAAAAAAAACCCCAAAACCAACCTTCTTGTCAAGCTACTGTACTAGATTGCTAACAATTCAACATTTCGTTAAAGAAGAGATGGTCTCAGATAATTATGTAATGGAAAATTTGGAATGTAAAATAAATGTGGTTAAGAAATCCCAGGAAACGGTGGGACCTGGTCCCATATTGAACATGGTTTTGTTCCTCTTAGTTTGTTAAATACGATCTGTTTGTACTTTAAAGAGAAGTGTTACAGCTGTAGTACATCTTTTAATTTTTTCTTTGTAGGCCCTATGGTGAAACATTTATGTTGTTACAACAGAAACAGATGATCATGAAGTATTAAACTATCATGTTGGTACAGCTTTTAAGACTTCATCACTTGTTTCTTTTGTGTTGCATGGTTACTTGACTTGGTAATAGTGGGGTCAGTATTCCCGAGGAAAAAACCCACAACCCCAAAACCAAACAAACAACCCAAACAAAACAAAAGTTTTGGAAGAGTGTTAACTAGTAATGTTTTGAATTTGGCAGATTAATAGTTTTTAGAGAGACACTTAAGCCTCTGATATAACCCCCCATATATACATAAGGAAAACCAACAAAAAATAATGAAACTACACTACTAAAGTAATACTTTGGGTTTACATTTTGTGTACTAAATGTTCTTCTTGCCTGAAATGAGAAAGAAGCCATGTTGTTTACTTGACTGAAATCAAAACTTGTTCCTATTATCAAGAACCGTATGCAAACATGTATTGGATGAATCCTTCCTGACAACACTTGAGCATAATAGCAAAATAGAAGCTTGTTTCTTGTTTTACTGAGGATGAAACAAGGTTTCGGCTTCTGTGATTGAATTACATTTCAGACAGTGAAATTAGACTTGTCTATCAATGTTCCTGTTGTGAATTAACATCTAGGTGTTCTCGGAAGTTGGTGTTTTATACATAAGTAATCTTTAAGGGAATATTCAAATAAATATATTTTAAAATGTGCTTTCAAAACCAGAAAAGTATGGTTTTGTTTGATATTAATAGAAAAGCAAGCATGTAGGAAAGAAGTAGAAGTACCAACATGCAAATTAATATTTAACTGCATTCTGATGCAAGTCAGGAGGAAAGTTGAAATGTAAACTTTATTACACGTAAGAGTCCTAGCACAGTTAGGAAATCCCAGTTATGGTAGTAAAGTTCAAACTGAAGAATATTTGCAACCCCTCCTAGTGAAAATGGAAAAAAAAATTATTTACCCAGTATTGGCAGTTTAAGCAGCCTGGGGACCCTTGAGTGCAGACAGCGGGAAGATGCCATCAGCCTTGATAACTCTTGATGTGAGGGCCAAGCATTACCTACGAAGTGTGGGAATATCTGATTGGGACAGAGTACCATCCAGCTGACTCAAGGAGAGAGGTACAGCAGGTCTTAGTTGTAGTTCAACTTGCTTGAATTACTTGTACCTTAAACAAGAGTGGACTTATCTCAAAGATCTGTAGTGGCCCTCAGTGTCTCCTGTTATACCTAGCTCATAAGATATTTTCTGAAGGCGATGGCATCAAGAGAACTTTGGCTATTTGGAGTCTTGCTGGTTTTTTTGGCTACTAGTTGTATGTAGTCTCTGAGCAGGCAGAGATCACATCTGCTGAGATAAAGGTTTATTTTTACTCATGTTATTGAGAAAACCATGATGTTCCTGAACTAGGGGAAGTTATCCTAACTCCTTTATCTGTTCTGTCTGTAATATATAGCAACCTGAGATTGTTTCCAGGCTTACCTGAATAATCCTCTGCTAAAAAATCTTAACCAAATTTAACTTTTCCTTTTTAAGAGATTCTGTCTATGACTGTGGGCATATTTACCTGCTCTATTCCTCAATTTTCTGACAGTAAAATGATGGTAGGAAGTACCTCTCCTTCTCTGTACCTTTTAAAACCTGTGTCTAATAAACTCTTTGATAACTGGTGTTTATTCTGATTCTATCTATAGTGGTGAAGTCAAGAACTCTCATATCACGTGTATTTCTATGTACTGTAGAACGGTGTGAAATATATTTGTGAAGTGTTGTTTAGAATGCTTACAGTTTAAAAATACATATAAAAATATCTTTTTTACTACAGTTATTTACGTAAAAAATTACAGTAAACATACCTCAGAAATCGGCATTAGCTGAGAGATGTTACCATTTGAAAGCAAAAATAAAAATTGACAACATACTATCAACATCTGCAGATGCAATTGATGCATTTATGCATATAACATGTATGATTTTTCATTAATAGTATAGATTTAGAGCTGTGAAATTGCTGCAGAGGTCAAGTCAAGGAAAAAAAATAGCAAATCGGTCAAACTCTACTATTTGTGCTGAGCATTTAACCTGCACAGGATTCATGCAGTAATGATGATGGGGTAAGCCTTTTAAGTGAGTTCACCACGGAAAAGTCTGCCTTTTAAACTCAGAAATGCAACAATTTTTTAAATCACCCACTCCCCTGGTTAATTTTAATGCAGATACATCCCAGCAAAATCGCCAGCAGTCAGAAAGGATATATTTTCAAGCTCAATTGCTATTAATATTACATACGCAATGGTGCGCATTAAACAGCTTCTCCTACAACAAGTAAATGGAAAAACCTGAGTGACAAAAGCAGAATTATGCACTGTGAATTTTCAGGCTGCTCTCGTACAGAAGAGTAGTTCAGACTTGCTTTCTCAGGTTTTCAGCATTAATTAGGAGCCCCTTTGGTTTTGGACATAGCGTATGGTTAATGATCTTTGATGTTAGCAAATTAGCTTTGGATTTACTATGTGCAGTGCAAGTAATTGGAAATTTTTTTTTTTCTAATGAGTGGAATAATTCTTTTTCTTAATTTAAAATCATGACATTGGTGTCCGTCCAATGGAAATAAAGGAATGACTAAATATGAGTCATTTATGCCCTCTTTGTTACTTTTTAATGTCACATCAAAGCTATTTTTCTTCTCTTTCTTTTCAGATTTAAGTCAGAGCTGTAGTTAAATTTGACTTGAAAGAACCATTAAGGAAAATATATTTGTATTTTTTCGAGTAAAATGCCATTAGATCGATGAGTTATATTTATTCAGTAGAAATATACAGTTGCTATTTAATGGACTGTATGAATCAGATTTTTTGTTTCTTTCCGTTTCAGTGCAGACTTAAATGATATTGTACAATATGATACATGTTACAGACAAACCTATTTGGTCCCAAAGATATCCAGCTCATAACTGGGCAGAGGTTTGGCTCTAAAATTGAAGTTGAATTCAGGTAAGACTTCAGGTTAAGAATTCCTGGCGAGGAAAAGTATTTGATTGTTGTTTCAACTTCCTTTTCCAACAGAATACACAGCATAGCAGAATACTCTATTTTGTTACTTGGTATCTTAAAAACGTGTGCCTAAATCTATTATATCCACCTATATTATTGACTAAAAATAAATCGATTTGTTTTCTCTTCAGAAACTGCATTCCCGTTTTAAAAAAAAAAAAATTGTTTAGACAAATTGAAATTAATAGCTCTCTTTTTACCAAATAGTGTAGATGGTTTGTCTGTGCTGATCGAAATTGTGAAGTATGTCTAGCATGAATGGTCTAATGTTGAAAGTCTAGTGAATTAGGAGATATAAACCAATTAACGCTAGTATAGATTGTTCCTGGATCTTTAAAAAGTGCACATTTCTTCTTAAAAATAGTCTTTTGGCTGCAAGTATACCAGATGACTGTTCTAAAAGGATTGCCTCTTATTGATTGCCAGGAAGACTAGCATGTAAAACAAATAGTAATCCTAATTTCATTGCCTCTCATGCTTCTATGAAACCCCATTATTGTACCTTTAGAAAATAGGCAGAGAGTGATAGTAATGTACCATACCAGTGACAGTTTGCTTGGTTTTATCTGCTGAAAAACACTAACTTCAAGGAAGATTAATTTTAGTGAGTGATAAATGACCTTAAAAGTAAACTTTCTGTTTGAGACCTAACCAGAGTCTTCTGTGTCTGCTCTTTAGGAATGTAGTCACATGAAGCAGCTTTAGCGGCTGCTCAGTTATAGGAGAGAGGATTGCATTCTCATTATTTTCCAGTGCATTATTCTCTGTGGCCTCTTCCACTGGCAGTTGAAGCATTTGAAAGGACTTTTTCCTAACTGCAATTGCAAAGTCACATATATTGTGATCAAAGGTGTTCAGATCATGTCAGTGAGGCTGATCTGGCCTCACACGGTTCTGTACAAGACTCATAATGGGCTTTAGGGAACAGTGGGAGGAAGATCTAACTTGATTTCAGCTCCCAATAAGAGAACTGGTCTGACACCTGAAATACGTCACATAAGAGTACTCCTGCTTCGTATCAGTAAGAAATGATAAATACAGAAATTTGCAATATAATTTTTACTCCCTGTGGTTTCATTTATGGATGGACACAGCCCCTAAAACACACATACACTTCATTCTGTTATTTGTTAAATTAATTTTCCTTGGCCGCAATTATTGATGATCACCTTTTTTTTAAAAAAAAATATTTTGTAAAACTATTTTTACTAGCAGTAATGCTTATAGATAACAGACTTCACACTTAAATAGGCAGAGGAAGTTAATATAAAATGTATTTATCCATGAACGTTTCCAGCAGAGAATAAGAGTAAGCATTACTCTAATGCAGTCAGAAGGGAAGAAACCCTGACATGAATGTTTTTCTCTTGTCCGAACTGTCAATGTACCTGTGCATTTACTGCATGGAGAAAAGTGGAGTGATGGTGGTGTGTTAAATAAATGGACATAGTGGAAACAAGCTCTCAGCTGTCCCTGAGGGTTCTCTCACATGCCTGTGACTGCAGTGGAGAAGGTAAAAGTGAGAGATGGTTGGAGCGTACAGGACAGTGGAGGCTCTGGACAGCATTGTAGGTTGTTACTGTGAAAGCATGCATTACTAGGGATCCCAAGAGATCTTAATCAGGCTGGAGACTCCACTAGTTCATGGAAGAGGACTAATTAGGGAAGGTAGTAATCTTTCAAATCATTTATGTGGGTCAACCACATTTCAGCAACAGGGGTAAAATTTTATATTGCAGACGTTAGAGTATATACAAACACGAAACAAAGCAAACAAACTTTTCTTGATCACAGAAATGATGATGGGGATGATGATGAAATCGCTTTTTTCCACATAATAACAGAATAATAGTTGAAAAATACCATATGTATAGGTGTAAATCCATTTCCTGTATTCCAGTAGACATTCTCATGATGTGAGTATTGATGGGATTCTGTAATACCTCAGAGAGGTACTGGTACTTGTGTGCTGCTGGTGTCTAATGGTGGTCGTCTGTTGCTGCTACTTTTCCTACCAAGTAAAGGTGTGTTGAGACTCTTGTTATTTTCACTATTTTTTTTCACTTTTTTTTTTTGTCTTAAAACCTTAACTGCTTTCCTCTTCAGCTGCTCGTCTGCTTCACTTACTGCTTAACTCTGTTAAGTTATTCACTAGTTAAGCATAATAAGGAAAGCCTACTTTTACAGTCTTAGTCAACTCCTTTGAAGGGCTCATAATACACATAAGACAGAAGTCTGGCAGCAGCAGAATTATATGTAGACAAGCACACAGAAACCACAGATAAAGGCAACAGGCAGATTAGATGGTTTCTATAAAGAAAAATCATAGAATAATTAATCAAAAAGATTATTCATAAAACATCAATTAGATGTTTTATTTCTTTTCCTGGGTTTGGGCTTGAATAGTTGATTAGGAATTTTAGAGGGAGTAAGAGGTTTGCTTCTGTAGAAACTATGGCATGAATTAACACCCTTCTGTTTTTTTAACATCAAAGATGTCTTGTAAACCACAATTTCGGAGTCATAGAGTGTGTTACAAGCTATTTGTACAGTCTTAGGCAACTTATAACTAGATACGCTGTAGTTGAGATCAAATTAACTAGAACTTTTTCTAAAACTATGTCAACGTAGATTTTGAATTTTGACTTGTTTTATTCATGCTATTGCACAGGAATGCTACATGATGTGCACACGTAGTTCCTCTAGACTGCTAAAAGTAAATGTAACAGATAAAAGGTATAAAAAGAGCAAAGTGCAAAATTGCACTCCTTATTCTTCATCAGACTTCTTTGCATTAATGATCCTTTAGGAGAAGTTTCAATATTATCTGAGAATCAGAAAAATCATTAAAAGAGTTAGTAGTGTGCATTTTATTAGGATCTTGTTAAGATTTTAACTTTATTTAACTGTAACTTTATTAAGATCCTGTTAAGAATTTAAGATGTAGATTTTTATCTAGAAAAGCTTTACGTAGATCCATTCTTGCATAAACATGCATTCGAATTTGTATTGTAGCTTTACCGTAAACATCTGTCTGTCTCAGCAGTTGTGGCATCTTCCTTCATTGCTGTTCTGTGCTGCCTCTCACCTATGGCGCTATGTACGGGGAGTACTGGTGGGTCACGCAAATGTTACGCAAGGGTAGCAAATGATAATGACTAAATGTGTCACAATATTTAATGTTGATTTTCTACTAAAACTGTTAACCACCCAAGAGCCTGGGAGAAGCAATCTGCAGAACATTAATATGTACTTATTATTGTGCCATTTAATACAGAACATAATGATTTCAGCTTATGTGCGCAAGGATAAACTAATTCTCAGCTTTAAAGTCACGTTATTGCCATACTATATTTGGTATTGACTAAGCAGTTACATTGCTTCAGCATCAAGCAGAAGCAACTCACTAGATTTAAATGTGTGTGTATCAGTCAATTTTTGTTTAATAAATTTCGATTATTAAGCAATTTTCAACATTGTAGTCTTTGAAGGATGGCATGAGAGTATGCCTTACTTTGAAATTTGATTCAGACTGGTAGACCCGTATTTATGAAAACAAATCACTCGGCAAAATTCACTTTTTTTCCTCTCCCTCATACTGTTTTTATACTAGATTCCTGTTTTCAAGCCTTTGTGTCAGAGGCGACGGAACAACAGATGATTTTTGTCATTTCTAGGAAGAGGTTTTGCTAAATGTATTTATATCTAGAGGAGAAAGGATTAAATATATGCAAATTCTTGAAGAGAAATTATGGAGGGTACATAGAAGTTGAAGAGAGAAAATACGAAGACTACATAAAGATTTAAAGTTGTATTTGTTGCTGTTGGATGTTTGGTTATTTTGGCCAGTGTCTCACTTGTCTGAAATCAAAATGTTGCTCTTTCAGCTCCGCGGTGGATTTGGCCACTGCTTTTAATAATCGCTTCTGAGGGGCGTTTATTATTTTTTTCCTTCTGCTTTGGAATAAAAAATTATCTTTAATTCTGTCTATTCGAATAGTTGATAACTATGTTGATTCCCCTTCTAAGGTTCTGTTAATGCTCTGATCTGTCACGGGAGTAGAGATGTTGACCTGAAAGCGAGAAATAGATGTGCAGCGGTTCTGTGTGCATTAGAAAGCATTTTTATTAATCATATATTAATAAGAGTATTAACTTTCAATGGGTACTTGGTATTCTTTGTGTTTTTTCATAAGTAGGTAATGCAGATTATGGTTGCCATGGTGTAGAAATGTATCAGTGCTGCCCAAATTCATGGCAAAAATGGGTCAGGTCTAATCCTTTGTCTGTTAAAGTTGTAGAACAGACTTGACTCTTGCAAATATCGTGCATCACATTCTTCTGTTCCTATGTTTCTTAAATAATCAACAGGATTTGGAGGAGAGAGGGCAAGAAAGAGGCCTCAATTGTCAAATTAACTGTCTCCAGATATATGCTATGAAGCTAATAAAAGTTTAAATGGGGATTCTGACTTGGTATGAGAGAGGTATGATGTAGATAAACAGCTTTTTCCAAGACGCCCTCCTCCGTTCCACTTGGTGCTTAGTCATGCAGTTGAATAAGTCTTGCTTCTTTTCACAATAAGTGTTTCCTAGTTACTATTAAGATATTTATTTCTAAACAACAGAAGAGAATTTTTGGTGGGTTAATGAACTTTCTTAGGATGAAAATGCATTCACTTCAGAATAAATAAAAAAAAACCCAAAATCACAAAACTTGGACGAAGCTTATTCTCTGGTGAGCGAGTGGGGTTTTTTTGGTGGGTTTGCCAATAATTGGGTTTTAGTTTGTTTGTTTTTTTCTTTGGAGGGGTTTGTGTTGTTTCCGGCTTTTTGGAGTTTGCTTGGAGGGAGCTTTTCTGCTGTGTGGGGGGAGGGGTTGGGGCTTTGTTGTTAAGGAATATGTATAAAATGAATGGCTAGCAAAGATAATGATCCTCGAACGCAAAATTTTTATTTATTTATTTATTTATTATTCTTCCATGTGTGACTTCATCTTGTTTGTGTCTTCCGCATTAGCATTAATTTAAAAATGTTCTATTAATGTAAAATATGCT
>VYZM01013198.1:10700-24816 GCA_013398915.1 Dromas ardeola
CAAATAAATGTTTGTCATGAAATCAGCAAGGACATTGCCATGTTCTCTGCTTGTCACCAAGCAGATTACACAGGCCCTGCAGTTTTCCTGAGCTGTTTTACCTGCTGGGATAAACTAGACACTGAAAAAAATTTTAAATGGGCAATCTCTCTTCCTACCTGCTTCTCTTTGGAGCCTACAGTTTCTAAATCTTACAGACACAATCCAGTTGGAGAACTGAAGCAAGATGAAGAATTTACATGCTGATGTGTAAGAGGTCAGGTCTCTTGCATCAGATAGTTTTACATGATGCAGAGAGGAGAAGTTACCCCTTAGACTTCAAAAAGCATGGTTTGTTATTCTGCAGAGCTTGTTGGGATTGCAGGCTTGCTTCAGGTTATTCCATTTTTGATACTGTGTGGGCAGGCCTGGTGAACTCTGGGACACTTAAAATCGGCTGTAAGAAGCTAATTCTGGGTTATTCACACTGCAAGAATATTCAAGAATGAACTAACCAGGTAGCGAAGACAAGCACTGACCATAAGTCTATTTGCTATTCTGCAGCTTCTCTCTCGCCCTCCTTTCTTTCTGTTTGACCAGGAGTGTTATCGCATACCCGAAATAATTTTCCTAACAAATGTTAGCTCTCTTTTTCCTATGAAATATTTCCCAGTGAGTTGAATTTAAGAAGGCTCAGACAATTTGTGGTCAAAAAAGCAGTACTAATTTCTACAGCTGAATCAAAGGTTTTCTGAAAATATCTAGATCAGAAGTTGGGTATTACTGACAGTGAAAGGATGGAAACAATAGACAAATCAATGGGAAACACTGAAGCAATTGGCCTGAACATATGCAATATGTTGTTTTGTTCAGGACTTTTATTTCTGCCTGAAAACAGGTCTTATTTATTACATTTTCAGTTTGGCTCCATCAACACTTCAGCATAGGTTGCTGTTTAAACATCAGGTGCTTAAAAATTTGACACTTGAAAAATTCCACTTACATAAAATGACAGCTCTTCACCAACCTAGTGAGGCTTTATCAGCAGGCAAGATACACCAAATTGGGCAGTGTTGGTAGCAGATGAGGAAAATTCATCAGTATTCAGGAATGAACTACATACATTCTACATTTGTTTTTTGTGCAGTTTTGAATGGTATTAGAAGATGGCGCTTGAGTGATTAGGTATGTTAAAACCCTTATATTTAATGTCACTTTTTTTCCAAAATTTGGGTTAAATTTACAGATACAAAAATGAAAGGGGCACAAATGAGTGTTGTAATTGTCATTTAAGTCCTATCAGCCATTTACATGCACAATTATATTATTCCATGTTTTAAGTATGGAATAACCGTTCTGGTGCACGAATATTAGCTGTGCACATACTGACGTCCAAACAATTATTTGTATGTCCTAATGGGAGATCTGAAATCTTAAAGCTTTAATACAACTTCTTAAAAGACAGACATTCACATTTTAATATGCAATTTTCTTCACACAGAATGACAGTTTAGGATTCATACATAACCCATGCTAAATCTTATTTATGTTAATTTCAGCTGAGATTTCCAGAGTCAGGTGTTCAGGATCATGCATTCAAATGAGTGATGTAATTTTCAGATGTCAGTAAGAGCCAAAGACATTCTCCTAAAATCATGCTATGTTTGCAACCACATCCACTTTTACATACTTGCATTTAAAAAAAATGCAAACAAATTAATAGAGGGCATTTGGCAACAACAACAACAAAAAAATTGCAGTATGTAACTTTATGACTGCTTTGCAGTATTTGAAAGCTTGCTGAGCCAAAGTCTTCCTGAGCAATGATCACCAGCTGCATCAAGATTATCATCATCCTGTGAATCATGAAGCACAAACAGGAAAGACAGCTCATGTGAGAAAAAAGACCCATAACTCCTTCCAGTAATACAAAACATGTAATCTCTGGTATGTATTTTCAGACATGTTATTCAGTACAATAATTTTCCCACAAAGCAGAAAATACCATCATTCATAAAATGACAGTCTTTCCCAATGATAGACAAGTGTTTGCTCTATTCCAATCCTGTTACGTAAATGTCACCATTTCAAACAGTACTGAGTAATGACATCACAATATTTAAATTTCTGGATGAATATATCCTCTAATCAGGAAATTCCTTTTCTGAAAGCATATATAGTCTCTGTAGTTGTGTGTATACATACAAAGACTCAGTTTTTTAATGTGTTTGTGTACTTTTTTTTATGTTATTTTGAATGCACATGTTGGAAACCCGTAGGTTGAAATGCTTCCTAGAAGGCCTTTTAAGAATACAGGTGTCTGATTTGTATGTAGAAGTATTAACAAAGACCCACAAATTCACCTATAAGGCAAAAATGCGCAAAAATCAAAAGAATATGTTTGGGTATCTCACTCAGGTCTTGTTATTTTTCTTTTTTTCTCATGTCTTGTGTCTTGTACTATCTCTTGTTAACTATTTTTCTGTGTATTCATTTCCATGCTCTAAACCTTTCACACTTCTGGCTTTCTCTACTGAAGAATTTGACAAGTACATCATCATGCGTATGTTGCCTTGTCTCTGTAAAATTGCACTATGTCAGCACGTCATGTTTTACAGAGAGTGATTAAACTGAATAATCTCTTAAAAGCCTTCCAATAAGTCAATATTTGTTAATATCGCTAATATAATGAAACTTCACAGTAATTGCTTCAAATCAGTTGAACAGTTTTGAATGACATTTTGCCAAGTCATTAATACCATAGAAATTTAATCAAAAGTATGCCTCATATACAGATCAACAGGATTGGAGCCTAACCCTACCTCAGGATTTTACAGCAAAGATGTCTGCTTATGCAGTCTCTTTTTAATAAGTCCATATGACCCAGATAAGAATACAGTAATGGGAACCTACATGCAGCTACTGTTCCATATTAGGATCTCTGGGAGATAATTCCCTTAAACTGCCCAGTCTCTTACTTCATTTGGTATTTATATTTTCATGCCCTGACATAATATTGACTTTCATGTTGAAAACAGTGCAAGAGAATATTTGTGTTAACAGATTTAAAAAAAAAAAAAAAAAAAATATAAGGAAGGTATTTGCATTTGAGAAAAGTGGTAAGAGTNCTAAAGTTATATTTCAGATTTTTTATTAAACATAAACTCATGGGTAAATTTGACCTGACAAAATCCATTTAAGTTCTTACCTATCATAATCTGTGGAAGAATAGATTTTCTTTAGAGTTGTGATCCTTTAGTCTCAGCAGTAGTGCTCAGACACTGACTATCTTGGTTGACTTCAGCTCCAAAATGTTAACTTGATTTCACTAAGAGAATCAGGATAAGAAAAATATTTTTTAGTTCCCGTAATCTTATTTCAATGTATTGCTTATCTTGCCAATGGTATCTGAATACATACATCTGATTTTTTTTTTTTTTTTTAAGAAATAAAGTAAGATTGACTCCACTAGAAAAAAATTGAAATAAAAAAAAGGATACCTGATACCTATCATTCAAGTTCATAGGCCTGATAGTAATTAATTAGTAAAATATGTCATCTAAATTCCTTCAACTTGAGCTTCTTAGCTACTGCTAAATGGTTTTACCTATTTATTCTTCACAATCATTTACCCTTTTTTCATTGCTAGTCAGGAAAATGCACAAATTAACACCTTCCAAAAAATATTCATCACTACATTACCATGAAATACTACTGAATTTACAATTTATTTTCTGGATATCTCAGCAACAAACCATCCTCTTATCAACTGATCTACCTATCTCAAATTCTACTTATTTCAATTTCTATTTACTTCTAAGTTACTGCGTTCATGAGTCAACGTCATTCATATGTAATCTGACACATTGTTTTAATTAATTATTGTTCTCATTATCATTAGCAGAATTATTTTCAAGAAAATGTACTTCATTTTGCTTCTTGGTATAAGTAACTTTTGTTCAGTGTAATTAACTTTAAAAAGTCATTTCACTGAGAACATCAAAACTGTCTTTTTTAAATTTTAGGCTATGCAGAACAGTATAGCCAGAACAGTCTGCATTTCACAAGGGAGAAAATACACTAAATTATATTTGTACAATAAAATTTTGAAAAAATATCCAATATTCCAGTTTAAAATAGTCGAAAATCTGTCCTCTTTCCCTTTCCTTTTCTTAATCCTTATTTTGTTTTCCGTCAAGTTCAATGAGATTCAAATAAGTTGCCACAGCACTTTGTAGGAATTTAAAAAATAAAAAAAAAAGAAATTAACTTTTGTGTTTAATTTGATTTTCAACCAAGAACAGTTAATCAAAGTGCACTACGTTGCATTTCTCTGATCCTGGCAATATCTCATAGTGTCGAGGTTGGGAAAAATTCCACGTGACAGTGAAGATGGCAGAGCTGGAACAGTTGTTACTGAACTTTTTTTCTACATTCTGAAGCTTTCCCAGCACCTCTGGGCTGGATTAGGCAGCCACATCTGCTGATGTATTCTATTTTCTGCAACGTTTTGGTTTCCATTTGTGTCTATGCTATTCATACCGGTCTCTAACACTAACTTGAAACAATTAAGATTAATTAATTCTTTCTTTACTACAAATGTAATTACCTCTACTTTCCAAGAGAAAAAGATAGAGATTTATATCACTTATGTGGGGGATACAAATTGTACAATAAAATTTAATTGCTCCCTCAGAGTGTAAGAGTAATATGTATGTCTAAAATTGTAGCAGAAAGTTCACTGAGCTCAGTTGAAAAAAGAAAAAAAAATCTCAAGCAGTAGGTCTCCATCTGTAGTCAATTTAGCTGTAGCTTTCTTACTCTTAATGATTCAGGATCAATTACCATATCACACTCAGGATCACACATATCACACCTTGTCATGAAGATTTTTGTTTCTCCGTGACCCATACCTAGCATCCCTACTATTCTGTCCATAAATTGGTAAGCACATTGAGCCTTTGATCTGGCAATGTACTTCATCTTGTGCACAATTTTAAGCACTTGAATAATTCTGTTGATTGCTGGATCCAGGCCACGTATGACTCACCAGAAGACTGTACAGTGATCAAGACACTGAATAATGACCAGGTGGTAGGGGCGTAGCACCCCTTTGACACGTTTCTCCTACATGACTTTTAGTGAATACTTAAACTATGCTTTAAATTTGTCCTCAAAACACTAAAACTTTTGTCATAAACATATTGGGGGAATATGGCCTTTGAAGTTTGTGAGGCAGTGAAATACTAATGTATTAGGGTCCACAGAGAAACCAGTAATAAACATTTCAATCCAGGTTAACTGAAATAGACCTTACATCGTAGACAACGGGTGTTCAAAACCTGTAGAATGCTTGAAAGAAATGAGTCAGGAGATTAGCCTGGTCTCCAGTGAAAAGGTATTTATGCATAAAAATGATGCAGAGAATTAAATTTTCCTACTTAGAACTGCCCTACAGCAAGAATGGCTGTGCAACGTGAGTCACTATTAAAGCATGCCACTGCAGAAGCAATGTAGGGATGCTTCCAAAAACACATCCCTCCGTTTGCGTGGCAGTAGTTTTACTGTGACATCACAGAAGGACTAAAATCAGTGAACTGTAGTGGCAAAGTATTAAAAACAATCAAGAAATAGCTTTCCTATCTCTCTCTTGATGCATAGAAATATACGAGTAGATACAGCCCTATGCATATGAACTTATTTATACAGATACATGTATGTTTGTTTGCCTATGTAGATATGTATATACATGCATACATAGATACATGTGTGTATCCATTTAGCTAATCAGCTACCAGTTCCTTTCCCTGTGTCATAATTATTATCAAATAAAATTGTATGGTTTTAATTCTTGCATGTTCTTAATTCTAGAATGATTCTAAAATTTCTATTTTTCAGGGAAAATGTGTGTGGCACATTTTCACAGGGCAGAACAAAAGAAACTAGTTTGCTGAACACACATACGAATGAGAAATAAAATCCTTCCATCCACACATATCATACAAGCCCCTTTTAGAAATGTATTTTCCCTGCTGAAAAGAAGTTGGGACAGCACTGGTCCTCCATGTCCACTTTTCATCATGAAACAACATCACAATACATAATGGAAAATTTAATCTGATCTGGGAGATTGAGGATATTAGCATGAAGACAAAAGGCCTTAACTTAGAGACACTGTCATAGCATTTCCTTATTGTTTGACTTTGTTCTTCTTGCCACAGATACAGGCACCCATGTATGGATGCTCGCATGCAGGCATTCATAATGATTTTTGATAAACAGCTCTTTGTTCCTTCTTTTGAGGCTTTCAGGAGGTCTAGTTCTAGTTCAGAGAGATTTTAAATGTGTATTCTTCCTTCTGATTTTACTCCTGAAAATGGAAAATTGTTATAGTCAATTCTCTGCAAGAACATATTAAATATTGTTTTTTTCTACAATGTAATTCTTTATCGTAAGTATTAATCTTACTTTTGAAACTGTGGACAACAAAGCTAATAAAAATGTGGGCACCAGTGCTAATAAAAATACATCATTCGAACCACTAGTGTTATAATTTTTTTTTTTAATAGTATATTCAAAATTTTTTTATAATGGCTGGTTTTAATTTTGTGCAGCAAATTCTAATATACACTACCTCTGCTTTTCTGTAAGGCATTTATATAAGTTTTGATCCCTGACTTCTTGAAGTTTTAACCTCTTCTTGGCTTAAACACCTCAGTTTGGCCCACCAAAACACCAAGTCTTAGTTAAAAAACAGAGATGACTATCCCTTGCTGCAACAGCTCTTTTCCTCTCTAAGGGCTGAAGAATCATTGATGTGTGGCAGGGCAGGGACTGGTGGGGGCATGGAGGTGACCTCAAGGTATCAGCAAAAGCCCCTGAGAGGGGCAAGAGCTGAAGGACTAAGACCTGCAGATCCATCACCTTGCGCATCAGGCTGTGCCTGTAATTTCAGGATCATGGGCAAGAAGGAAAGTGGTCTCAGCCCTGGCTGCCTGCCGTCCGTGTCAAAGGCTTAGGCAGGGTAATTAATCTTTTTTTTATGTATTTGGGGTGGATGAGGATCTTAAAGAGGTGACAAGGTGATCCTTCACTCATCACATAGCACAAAGGCTGGGCACAAACCCACTCGCTGGTCCAGGGATAGCACTGGGCTGCATAGAGCTGGGCAGCAGAGTTTACAGGCAGCTCCCAGTGAGATTTCAGTCTTATTGGTAAATGTAAAGGAGGGAAATGAAGGGTTGTACCTTTTTTTTTTTTCCCTTTGAGTGATGTCTGGGTTTCCATTTCCACTGCACCCATTAAGCTGTCATGTGTAATGTGGACTTGAATTTTTTTCCTTGCAATTCATTCACTCTATAAAAGAATAAGTTTTCTTTTCAGAGAACTGATGGCTATCAGCAGAAGGACGCTGTTGATGAGGGTTGGGAAAGAAAGTCTTAAATAACTATTTGCAAGCATTATTGTTCACAAAAGTGACTGGTTTTCTGTGGCAACTCCAAAACTCTTTTCAGGAGTTTTTCACAAACTGTAAATTGCAAAATAGAACAGTGATTTTTGTTCTCCAAGAAAGTTCACACACAATGAGAGTTTCTAAGTTGTTTTCATGCTGTTTTCATATGGCATTTCTTAACAGAAATGGTCTCAGTCAATCCTCTAGAAATCTCTTTAATTTTCCTTTTTCTCTTTAATAAATTTCTCATTATGATAAAAATTTGACTTATATGACTTATCACATGAGCCAGCAATGTGCCCTTGCAGCAAAGAAGCCTAATGGTGTCCTGGGCTGCATTAACGAGGAGTGTTGCTAGCACGTCAAGGGAGGGGGTCCTTCCTCTCTACTCAGCCCTGGTGAGGCTCTACCTGGAGTGTTGTGTCCATTTCTGGGCTACCCAGTACAAGAGAGACATGGACATACTGGAGGGAATTCAACAAAGTGCTACAAAGATGATGAAGGGACCTGGAGTGTTTCTCCTAAGGTGAAAGGGTGAGAGCGCTGGGACTGTTCAGTTTGAAGGACAGGATGCTCAGAGGAACTTAATGTATATAAATACCTCAAGGGAGAGTGAAAAGAGGATGGAGCTAGTTTTTTTTTAGTGGTGCCCAGTGACAGGAGCAGAGGCAAAGGGCACAAATTCAAACACACGAGGTTCCCTTTGAACATCAGGAAACACTTTTTCACTGTGAGGGTGACAGAGCACTGGCACAGGTTGCCCAGAGTGGTGGTGGAATCTCCACCCTTGGAGACATTGAAAAGCCATCTGGACATGGTCCTGGGCACCTGGTTGTAGATGGCCCTGTCTGAGCGGGGGACTTGGACCAGATGAACTCCAGAGGTCCCTTCCAGCCTCTACCATTCTGTGGTGACATCATAAATAACCAAAGATATGGGTGGTAAGAATAGGTTTAAAATACAGTATAACAATGAAACATAACTGCATGAAATAACTAAGCCTCTTACAAGTTAAAGTATGGAGAACATACAAAGAAAATAAGCACAAACTTGATTTCTTTTATTTCTTGCTTTAAAGAATTTAGCTGTCTGTGTTTGGCAGAAGTATAAAGCATGACCAAAGAGATCTTCCTGCAGCTTATGGAAGGTTTTCAGATTTTACTAAAGACTTCAGGAGATGAGGGCACTGAACTGCTTGTAGGATCAATTCAAAATCAATGTAACTCTATTCTGTAGAATGAATCAAAATCCTTTAGTCAAGTATATTAGGTCAGTAATTATGTATCTCAAATAAGCAGCAAAGTATGCATCTGAATGTAGAACTTCCTTACAAAACATTCTTGGGAATTTTGCGTATTTGACTGAGCCATCCATTGTGTGGGACATCCTGTAGGAAACTGTCATACCTAACACTGACATTGTAGGTGGAACAGGTTCTTAACATTTTCGTTTCCAGTTTGCATTAATTTTATGCTGTGTGTGTTTTCCACAAATTTAAATGTGTTTTGTTTTTCTGCATGTTCTTTTCTAGACACAGATCAAATACCTGGATGAAGACACTGTTTCTTGAAAGGCAAAAATAGCAGAAATGCTGCTGATTAAGTTTGATGTTCAGCTTCCCTCCCATGAAAAAATGTTGTTCCAGCAAAGCAAAACTTGCAGACCTTTAAAGTATTATTTTAAATTAAAGTTGTTTTATGCTGACAGTAACATGAGATATTTTATTTGAAAAAAAGATTGTAGAAAAATAACTCTGAACTTTTTGGCAGTGGAAGTACCATGTTGTCTTTATCTCTTCAGTGAAACGATGGTCTTGGTGAGCAGAGAAAAAACTCCAAATATAAGTATGTGCCATTTCAGGCATATCCTTTCGATAGGGATTAATCCAAAGAGTCCAAAAGGAGAACTTGATTAATCAAAAAATCAGTGGCAGGAACAAGTTATGGCCCTGTAAATATTCCAACCAATGGCAAAGCAATTCTGAATTCAAAGTTGCAGCTCCTGCAATGTTCACAAGCAATAGGAATAATAATGGTACTGATACTCTCATTCTGATATTCTACAAGTTTTGCATCTATGCCATCTATCTGAAGGAATATGTCTCCTGGTTACGTGGTCAAAATTTGGAGAATCTTCTCTGACTTCAGTTGAGATTTGCATTAGTGTAACTGAAATAACAAAATTAGCCTTTAGCAATTAAGATTGGTTGACAGAAAGGCAGGAAATGCAAGTTTCTGTTCTCTAGTACATATAAGTAAAGTGCTACTTGTTGTAATTTTTCCCGAATATAAATAAGCTCTCAAATCAATAAAATATGCCCAATGCATATTTTCCTTTGGCTCAGTATCTTTATCAGTCACATAAGATAAAATCATGACTCAGAAAGCACTGATCACCAGTGACTGTTTAAATCAAATTGTTCTGAAATTGGCTATACCAAACCATACAAATGAAAACCTGGATCACTCAGGCGATAAGTTATTATTTATAACCTCATTTATTTGTTTACAGTCTTGAATAAAAAAATAGCTACCTCCAGAGTGTGAAAACTCAGAGCTATTTCCAGAGAAGACTGAAAAAGGGATCTTGAATCTAATGGACTTAACCCCTTAAAGAAAGTTTGTTTCATTATGAACAAAAAAAAAAAAGTATCTCATGATATACTTCTCTAATTAACCTCCTGGTAATCCTGAGAGACACTTAGTTTAATAGATTTATGGGTCAATCAAATATCACTATCTGGTTAGAGTATGGTCTTGTTTTCAGAGGAAAAGGAAGGACGAAAAATCTGCATAATCAGCTTGACAGAGGATGGAGGATGGAGGTCAAAGACATTTTGTACTTTTTACTGCCACTCTTAAAAGCATGGATATTCTTCATAGTGAAGAGGGAACAATCTTTCTCAATAGAGCCCTTGCTTAAATTGACTGGTGGACCTTGAATTTTTTGTTCAGGGAATTAACTAGAATTCATCTAGTCTGCAGAAGAAATTCTAATTTGAACCTGAATTTGACCTGGTTGTCACAAGTGTTAGCAGAGAGGAGCTGACAAAAGCCAAACAAGCTGCACAGGTGGTATGGTAGTCACTGACATCAAGCTTGGATGTAGCAAAAATCTGTGCAGAGTTTTTAAATTTTGGTCAGATATCTAAGGTTACCAAACTTTTGCATAGCACAGCTATAGGGCAAAATTGTACAGAGGGAGGGAAAGCAAAAGTCTTTTTTTAGCTTGCCTAAGTTTTCAGTGATCCCTGACACTCAAATCTTGTGGTCACATCCAGGATTTCTCCCACTGCCACTGGTGGGCACTTGCTCTTTAAATCCACAAATAAAATGTTATTATAAAATGGGAAGAGCATAGGAAGAATTTTACATCATAATTATCTTTATATTCTGTGAAAAATAATTTTCAAAGTACATTGCAGAGTACAGTTTTGCCCTCCAAAGAAACTGAAAATAACCCTTTTAGATGTGGTTGTGGTGGACAATAACTGGCAGTTATTGCAGAAACAGTAATAACACCCTTGTGTAAATACACAACAATACAATCTTAAATTTCATAATTACATACTATTTTTCCTTGCCTCATTCAGTGTTCAATGCTTACTTAATGAACTCCTATTGCAATGATTGGTTTTATCATCTTCATTCAGTATGGCCCTGGACTTACTGCACTTCTGTGTTATATATTGAATTATTGATTTCCTAACAAGTTTTCCTATAAAATTCATTGCTGAAGTATGCGAGTGCAGTTATTATTAATTAGAAAACATTTAAGAAATATTAATTAATTTTTATCTTCACAACTCCTGGCATACTTCCTGTTTTATATGCAGACTATGCCTACATTGTTTAGCCTAGGAGCAATCACAGGCTCAAATATAACATTGCCACACTGCCCAGTCTAGGAAGCCTGCAGCTGGGATATACATATCCCATAGTGCTTTGTCTTGTTAAGTCTTTCTGAAAAAAATTCTCCACTGATTTGTATGCCTTCCATTAAATAGTGCTGCAAGACACCCTGAGATATACAGGAGCAGCTTTCATGGACAGTAGACATATCTATGATTTGCTGCATTTACACAGCTCTTAGTGGCATATTTGGACATAGCATAAAGGGTAGCCTTTGGACACTTCATATTATGTAGTATCTTACATCATTAGAGCATTGTACAATCAACATCAGCTGCTGCAAGCACTCAGATCCTCTTGCAAATTACAGACCTTGGACTGAAATGAGGAGTCCGTAAAATGAAAAATGTGTAAGTCATGGCCACTTGCGAAAAGGTTGAGCTTAAATGAAATGACAGGTATCACAAAGAAAACTCTAGACAAAGGGAAAACAATCTCCAGAACAATGCTCACACGTCTAAGCATAATTCTATGTTACCTGTAACGCTTTCTGCATTGAATGGCTTCAAGTTTTGGCAAGGGGCTGAATGAAAACATTTAGAGGTGAGGCCAATTGTTGTTTTTGGAAGATACATTGTGAGTCAGAAATATGTACTCAAGAAGATTTCAATAAACAGTAAACATTAGTCTAAATTAGAGTGACTTAAATAAGTAACTCCTACCATTTTCTTAATCGTATGTTAGCCATGTCTGAGTACGCACCCTTTAGCAGTGATAACTGTGTACATGTTGTTGCAGTAGTATCTTTGTAAGATTTAGAAAGCTGCAAAAACAATGCAGAGAGTTGTGTAAACTATGTTAAGCATGCAAACGGAATTAACTTTCACCATTTGAAGTCAAGATATCTACTTTACTATTGACTATGAGGGTGTAAGACAGAAAAAGAGAAAGACTGATCATGCTAGGGAGCCAACTTCACCTGATACAATGAACTAGGAAAAAGATCTTTCTTTTTTCTCATAATCCTCATATAAGGCAACTGCACATGCTTTTTGTAAAAGGATGTTTTCTTCTGCTTTTTTTTTCCCAAATGGAAATATTTGCATTTGCAGTAAGTAGTACAAGTGAAGTGAGTTTGGGAAGCCGTGGGTCTATTGGGAGGATTTATATATTGGATCTGTATCTGATAAACAGATGGCCTGTAAGCTCCACAGGTTTAAAGTTTCTTGGAAGAACCACACACCTACACAAACTGTAGAATTATTTCTGCACATGCACAGTATATGGCATCCCAAATAGAGCAGCTCTGTTGCACATGTGTAAGCCACCTGTAAAGCACATGGACAACAGATCTAATGCGTCTCTTGAGACAATGAGTCTGGTAGCCATAGCTTCATTATAAAAGACCTTATTTTTAGAGTTTGTAATCTCCAACCTCCTCCCTCCAGCATAATACTTTTGATACTAAATTATTTAAGTATGCATTTTTTTTCTTACTGTGGTAAAAATCCTAAACTAATAGATACTTGTTTTACATTGTATATAATATACAATCTCTCTCAAGAATTCTGCAACTAGGGCTGCAATTTTTTTTGTAATGTATGACACAGCTTTCCAAACCACAAAACTTTTACCAAGACTTTTGTTTCCATTTTAATGTTTTATTTTGCTTATGGCACATCATTTGAACATCTAATGTGAGACTACATAATTGAAGTCCCTCTGCTTCTCACACTAGTAATTTCCTTCCATTCCTATTATCCCATGCATGGCATTATGAAGAATATGTCCTTTTAAATTATAAATAGTAACTTTATCTTGAATTACAGTCATTATATGCAGCGTATTACCAAAATCACTGTCATTAGGAAAAAATATTGGGATTAATGAAATCAAATTATTGGATTATGAAATCAGTATTCCTAAAACAGACACTGAGTTACCTGATGAGACAGATGCTGAGCCGTGCTCTCTGTCCCTGTCTGATGATTGTTTTGAAGCTCAAAGGCAAAAATTACAGTAAATTTTTCCTCATTTGTTAATTGAAACATAATCAATACATGTCCTGGAGAACATTCTCTCTGTTGTTAGTACAACATGAATTTACTATCAGAGTTGCATAATGGCTTTTCACATTTTCTGAGATGGTAAGGAGGAAAACAGAAGTTCAGTTCTTTCTCAACATGCATAGCTTTTATTCCATCTGCTCAAAAAAGTGAAAAATGCGGGCTTGTCTGTCTGTCCAATTCAAGTGATTTTTGTCACTCTTTTTTTTTCAGTATCCTTCTTCTGTCATGGAAAAAGACAAACAGGGTGTCCCGGTTTGAGGTAGAATAGAACCAATTTTCTGTTCAGTAATTTTACTTTTCAGTTAAATCTCTTCTAACTAACTGCACTCTCTGAAATAAAGAGAGTATTTTTCAGATTGTGTCTGCTTCTAGCAGATGAAGTCTGATGTCTATAGTGAATACCAAGGAACGGTATGCAAAGAGGCTCCTGCTTACACTCACTGCTATAACAACCAAGATCAGGTAACTTCACTATGAACCAAGTTGGAGGGTTGGAAGCGGAGGAGTGTAAAGGGGTTGCACCCGTGGGGAGGAGTGGACAGGACAGGTGACCCAAAACTGACAAACAGGGTATTCCATCCCATCTGCATCATGTTCGGTACAAAAGCTGAGGGATCAAAGGGTCAGCCTCATTCTTCAATGACCAGCATCCAAGGAGGACTCTGTCTGTTCATCTGCCTTTGATCACAATCCATGCGTTTGTGAATCGAGTTCTGGAATCCAGTTCCCATCCACTGCTGAGTCCAGTCTGGGACTCTGGCAGT
>VYZM01013198.1:24934-55034 GCA_013398915.1 Dromas ardeola
CAGGTGGGCAGTGTGCCTCACGGGAAGGGGTCCTCCCCTCCTCCACTAACACACCATGATCCCACAAGGTCTCAAGGCACCCATTTCCTGCTGAATCCCAGGGTCAGAGAGCCTTAGTCTTAGAGATAAACAGCTTCTGTCTGAGGCAGATGGTCTTTATACCACTGAAAGTCTTTGGGAATTCCACACTTAAGATTGTGTCAAGCCCCTGCATATATGGGACCCTTCCCTTCCCTTCCCTTCCCTTCCCTTCCCAGAAGGGCCAGAGAGGTTAAAGAGAGCATCTGTTGCTCATTTAGTGGCCAGCCCAGCCCAAAACACAATACAGACGAATAATTACTTATTTTCAAGAAGCAGGTTCCTAACATACCAAAAATCATTAGTGAAACAGCAATTGCCAACTTTTTTGACCCCCTAAGATATATTTCAATATCTTCTTTCTGTGGAGTGCCACTGGATAAATCCACATTCCTCAAAGATCGAAAAAATATTTGTTTGCACAGAGTTTGGGTGGAAGGAGAGGAGGGCAAGACAGTGCCTTCACGAACTCTTCAGAAACAGAAACCCCTCCACAGGGATAACTGATTTCATTTGGGTAAAAAGCAGAGTCTTAATACACCGATGTTCATATGGCTTAAGACCCTAGGCTTGCTATCCATATGACAGCAAATTCCCTTGAGAAAATACTATTTGGTTTATCAGCCTCACTGAGTGTTGTGATTTTCAGACTTCTTTGCATGAGCTTAAGAGCTTACAAATTTTCTTCTGGTGTCTCTAGAATGTCCCCCTCACTTTACTGGTAGTGTCTCAAATACAACATCTGGTGAAAATCAGAGGAAGGGTAGTAACAATTAGAAAACTTGTGTATATTATTTGCATACTTTAAATATCATAAAAACTCTTACCTACAACCTTTTGTCACAGAATTATTCATAATACATAAAGTTAAAGCTTCTAGAGCGATAAATTAGGAAACAACCATAGTTCATAAATCGAGCCTTCCTGCAAAGCTCCTTACAAATAGAAAGTCAAACTATCCCAAATTAAACCACTATTCTATTATGTGATGGCATTGGCTATTACTTTATAGTAAAAGTAAAAGTAATTATAAGAAATAAAGTAGAAAATTTCTCATATTATTGCCACTGCTTTCTATGAGGGGGGAAAAAAAAAAACTAAATTGCAGCCTATGAAGTCTGGATTTTCAGAAGACTAATTTGAATGCTGTCTTTGGTAGAAAAAAAGGTAGAATTAATTATGGCTTTGCATTCTTGACTCCTACCTGTCTCAGTCTGGGTTTGCAGTTTTTCTTTTCTTCTTTTTTTTTTTTTTTTCAGCACAAGCTCTTAAAAAAAGCTTCGTTTTTGAGCATTTCATGACCCTGACCTTTTTACTATAAACATTTGTGCATAGATCTTCTACAAATGGGTTAGAAGGAGATAAATCACTCTCCTTCTCACATCCCATGGTTTGCCAACTTTGTGAGCCAGCTTCTGCAGATGCCTTTCGTGGCAGCAAAACCCAGGAGCCTGCAGGAAACAAAAAAATGCCAGATTTCTCCTGATGCCCANTTTCTCCTGTTGCCCAGGAAGTCTTTGTCTGCTGTAGGAGAATGCTGTGTGTTTTGATAAATGCCACTGTGCTGAATCAGCATGGTGGGCAGTTTAACTTTGTGACCTTCTTGAAGTTGACAGTTTCCCCCATAGACAGTCTTTGACATAGCCTATAACACACACTGTCAAAACTACTGAAGTAAAAGAGAGCTGTATTTATTTTACTGTTAAGTCATCCTTCCTCTGTGCAGATCTCAGGTGTCTTGGCATTCTCCTGGACAATTTCATATGCTTTATTGTTTCCATCATCTGTGTGCAGGGTTTTTTTATTTGAGGAAGTGCATTCTTTGCACACCCTCATTCTGTCACCCTGACATTGCACATGTGCCTTTAGTGTCTGGGCCTAGTTTCTAGAAAAAAGTCGAACAATTTCATAGTCTCTGTTACTACTGTTACATTTACTATATTTGGAGACACGGACGCAGCTTTTGTTTTAGGGAATTACTTTCGGAGCAGTATTATCTACATTAAAAAATAAAAGCAAAATGCAATCTACCTGTATTTGGGAGGAAAAAACCCAACTCCCTAAAAACCCCCAAAACTAAACCAAACCAACATTCTCTTACTGATATAGATGCACCTTCTGAGGACTACTTTTAGAGGGTTTTAAAGTCTCACATGTAGGTTTCTAAGCTTGAAAGCTGTCTCAGAGCTTCTCAGCAGGGTAGGCACAATGAAATCCTCATCTGAGGATGAGGAAGAAATCCTTAGGACAACAGCATGCCATTTTTTGAGACAAAGAGGTTTACAGAAGGCTGTGGTTATTTAAAACAAGTGTCTTTTTCATCCCTTCTGTCTCAGTCCCCAGTATATCCTGACTCCTTTCTCACTAGCAATAGCGGATGGAGTGTTCAGTGTAAGTATTTTTACATTAACTATTGCTGACTATTTCCATGGGCATTGGCACAACAGGCCTTCTTCTGCCCCCAGCAGCCTTCTGACTCAAGTAGCTGCCTGCTTTCTAGTGCCTAAGGGCCAGCCCTAAGACATCCCGTTTTCCTCAGTCAGCCACTGCTTGTAGAGTGGATAGTGGTATATCAAACAGTGCACTGAGATCATCTCAACTGGGAGGGGAAGAAAAAGCTTGAAGCAGTACGTTCTGATCACTGTCAGTATCTGAAGCAGTGGATGACTAGACTGAAACCACCAGATTTGCCATTAAGGGGAAAATACCTTTAGAGTTGCATTATCTGATTACCAAATATAGCAAGTGTTCTTCATGATAAATGAAAACATGATAACTCTAAAATTAGCACCTTTTCATGTATTGCTTTTAGGGTTTCNTTGGGTTTGTATTTTTTCTTTTTTTCTTTTTTTTTTTTTTTTCAGCACAAGCTCTTAAAAAAAGCTTCGTTATTGAGCATTTCATGACCCTGACCTTTTTACTATAAACATTTGTGCATAGATCTTCTACAAATGGGTTAGAAGGAGATAAATCACTCTCCTTCTCACATCCCATGGTTTGCCAACTTTGTGAGCCAGCTTCTGCAGATGCCTTTCCTGGCAGCAAAACCCAGGAGCCTGCAGGAAACAAAAAAATGCCAGATTTCTCCTGATGCCCAGGAAGGCTTTGTCTGCTGTAGGAGAATGCTGTGTGTTTTGATAAATGCCACTGTGCTGAATCAGCATGGTGGGCAGTTTAACTTTGTGACCTTCTTGAAGTTGACAGTTTCCCCCATAGACAGTCTTTGACATAGCCTATAACACACACTGTCAAAACTACTGAAGTAAAAGAGAGCTGTATTTATTTTACTGTTAAGTCATCCTTCCTCTGTGCAGATCTCAGGTGTCTTGGCATTCTCCTGGACAATTTCATATGCTTTATTGTTTCCATCATCTGTGTGCAGGGTTTTTTTATTTGAGGAAGTGCATTCTTTGCACACCCTCATTCTGTCACCCTGACATTGCACATGTGCCTTTAGTGTCTGGGCCTAGTTTCTAGAAAAAAGTCGAACAATTTCATAGTCTCTGTTACTACTGTTACATTTACTATATTTGGAGACACGGACGCAGCTTTTGTTTTAGGGAATTACTTTCGGAGCAGTATTATCTACATTAAAAAATAAAAGCAAAATGCAATCTACCTGTATTTGGGAGGAAAAAACCCAACTCCCTAAAAACCCCCAAAACTAAACCAAACCAACATTCTCTTACTGATATAGATGCACCTTCTGAGGACTACTTTTAGAGGGTTTTAAAGTCTCACATGTAGGTTTCTAAGCTTGAAAGCTGTCTCAGAGCTTCTCAGCAGGGTAGGCACAATGAAATCCTCATCTGAGGATGAGGAAGAAATCCTTAGGACAACAGCATGCCATTTTTTGAGACAAAGAGGTTTACAGAAGGCTGTGGTTATTTAAAACAAGTGTCTTTTTCATCCCTTCTGTCTCAGTCCCCAGTATATCCTGACTCCTTTCTCACTAGCAATAGCGGATGGAGTGTTCAGTGTAAGTATTTTTACATTAACTATTGCTGACTATTTCCATGGGCATTGGCACAACAGGCCTTCTTCTGCCCCCAGCAGCCTTCTGACTCAAGTAGCTGCCTGCTTTCTAGTGCCTAAGGGCCAGCCCTAAGACATCCCGTTTTCCTCAGTCAGCCACTGCTTGTAGAGTGGATAGTGGTATATCAAACAGTGCACTGAGATCATCTCAACTGGGAGGGGAAGAAAAAGCTTGAAGCAGTACGTTCTGATCACTGTCAGTATCTGAAGCAGTGGATGACTAGACTGAAACCACCAGATTTGCCATTAAGGGGAAAATACCTTTAGAGTTGCATTATCTGATTACCAAATATAGCAAGTGTTCTTCATGATAAATGAAAACATGATAACTCTAAAATTAGCACCTTTTCATGTATTGCTTTTAGGGTTTCTTGTCCCACATCAGGTAACACAGAGTTAAATTTATTATAGGACATAAAGGCTGTAAATGAACCAGATTAGATAGCTATAGCAGAGACTCTCCTGTGTTCAGCATCTTCAGGCACCAGGCCTACAAGGACAGTTTAAGTTTTCCACAGAGCATTGTTCAGGATTTCTGTCCTTACACAGATTTAACACCAAAAAATTTCTTTTGTTTTCATTGTAAGTGCATAATCTCATAATCTGAATGTCACCTGGTAAAACTAACAAGTACCTCTGCTTCACCTTCTGCTTTTCCCCTGCCTTTTCCCCTCCTCCCAGCATACAGTCATTTATTGCATCTTAAATTGACTTAATCACTAACACGTCCCAGTTATATTTTCATTTTGGTAATCTGCATCTAATAGACCATCATGTCATGAATCTTCTTTCCCAGCATAAGGATGGAGGGAACTAATATGTAAATACCCGAATCCTTTTTTAATCATTTATTTTAAAAAGAATAATATGTCAATTAACACAAGCAGAATATCAGAAGAAAGGCTGACAAAATCACTTTTTATTACATGCTCCCATGCACAGAGGAGTTTAATGCATAATATTAGCCAAAGTGTTATCACCCCAATGTTATAAAGACTGCGTGCTGAGCAAAAGATTTCTGAAATCCAGAAAGAATCTCATCAACATTCAAAACTGACAAATGGACAAGGGCTGCCATAAAATCCATACGCAATGTAGATATTGTCTTTTGATTCCCTTCCCCCAATATAATCTTGTTTGATTTCACTGAAGGAAAAGGACAGACATCAATGCTCTGTCCTGAATAAAGAACACTTTTATTTGTAGCAGAGTAATTATGCCAAACCAAGGACTGGAGGTCTGACAGTAGTCTATGCATGACTTTTTTATGCACGTACTGTGTTTATCTGCACACTGGAATTTACATATGATATAAAGTACATAACATTTATACACTAGTCTGATAAATAACAAATACCCTTATAATCTCTCATAAACTATGACTAATGGTGGAACACTTCTGTCATTGGTTTTGTGTCATCTGAATGTAGGTACAATATGCCTATATGCATAGAAATTACTGTATGTGCATGCAACACATACTCGCCAATGAATGCTACCACTGTGAAGAGAGCTCAAAACTCTGTGGCACCAATAACATTTCAATAAATCCCACCTGTAGCTGCATCTATATGTTAGCCTGCAGGGTCTCCATCAGGTTGAAAACCCCAGAATAGGAAGAACAGTGGCTTCACACACTGCCCTGGGCCTGCAGGAGTGGAGGAAGCCCCCAAGCTGTCCTTCAGTGCTCACTGCTTCTTCCCCATAATGCCACACATCCCGCAGCAGAATGGCACTGCAGCCCCCACTGCTGAGTGTTAGTTAGGATATTCTGCACATTGCCTGGCTCACTACAGAGTAGGTAAGGTGCTTTATCAAGCAAAGGGTAACTTAAGCTGAGCATGTGAAATTGTTCACAAAGAAGAGAAAGGCTGATAAATATACATACCACAAAACCTGATATATCAGAATTCAAAACCTGATATATCAGAATTACATTTAGCTGTAAAGGAACCTAAATTCTTTATGATGAGAAAATACAAACGAAGGAACCCAAACAGTCTTAACTCTAGCTCCACTTCTAATAAGAAAGTTAATCTTTAAAAATCAGAGGCCTTGGAATTATAGAATCATTGACATGATAGTCATAATCAGATGCCACTTAGCATTTTCTATCCAATATATTATTATGGCAAGAAGAAGAACAGCTATGTGAGGTGATGCTATGAAGCATATTAAGGTGTGTGGAAGGGTGCACAGGTAGTCTTAGGCACAATGCAAAATGGAGGAGCAAAGAGAAAACGATGGGAAAGAAGCAGAGCATCTTCATGCTGTCTTTTATTTTCTCACCTAGCCCAGACAGTGCAGCATACTGTGATCCTGTCTAGCAATTCAGTATTCTGGTCAAACTTCAAACATCTTCATTTGTTCTCACCTTTCTTATATGTATATAGAGAGAATATGCAGAAAAATATATGTACGTGTAAAGAGGAGCAACTTTGAAACTTTCTCCCTATTACTATTAAAATGGTGAAACATCTTCAGTAGCATTTCTTTTTTTACATTTTTGTGACCTTTGTATCTTTCTTACTTTTTATTCACCCTACAGAGTTTCTTGTAATAATGGACGGTATGTGCCTACTGCCAATATGTGGGCAGACAGCCTGATCTGACTGTATTTTCCTACAGCTTAGTGTTCAGTTCTGTGAGCTAAGAACATTATAAAAATTTGTTTCAGACAATGAGTGTTAATAATGCTCTTTACCACACAGGTGGCACACTATACCTCTCAGGAACACGCTCTTTCTCACCACTTCTCTAAAATTAAAAAAAACTGTCTGTTGTGTTGTGGAAGTACAGTGGGTTTGCACAACGAAGATGGGATCCAGGATATCTAATGTGGGAAAATCTTTTTTCCTACCATTTTTTTCTTTGTCTCGCACCATTGCAGGTTTCTATTGCAATGTTTTTATTCTGTGGGGGAAAGTAGTGTAGCAATTTCTTCCCCTGACACCCCCACATCCCCCTCAGGTCTATGAGCCTGCAGGTGTAACTACCATTTCCAAAGACAAAATGGGCGTATCACTCAACAGAGAAGATATGTCATGTACACTTTGTTCTCCTTTGCCTTACAGTCCTGACTGTTGTAAAAATCAAAATTATTCAGGACGTAAGAACTGCATGAAGTTTGCTTCCATACATGGAGATGATAATAACCACACACATAAAAAAGAACAACTTTACAGACAGCAAAATTGCCCCCTTCTGGGTCAGTGATAGCTACTGTGAAGGGTGTTACATTTATCTGATATTCACAGTAATTTGGTAAGTGCCTCTTTACAGCAAAAATGCCTTTCTTTCAACAGTTTTACTACAAATGGCCATTCTAATGTAACTGCCATTGATCATTACGTCATATTATCATTGAGCAGTCACTCAGTAAATTTTAGACAACATAGTTGCTACCTTCAACTTCACTATTTGCATAAAGTGCATAGTTAATAAATAGAAATAAATTTTCTGAAGAACAAAAGCTAGCTATACTATGAGCTATTACTTTTCTCAGCATCACATGCAGAGACATACTGATTTGGGTGTTATCTTCTCTAGACATACTCCTATGCAGTTTCAATCTTACAAAACTTTAATAAGTAACAGCTATGTGCATTTAAATGCAACTGAAGATTTTGCAGATAAAGCCAGTTACTTACAGGAGAAAAATACATTTGCTTTGGGAAGATACTTGGTAAAACACTGATTCTCCCAGCATGGACTTATTCCAGGTATTTGATCTGAATTCCATTGATGCACACCTTTTTTACCTGAGTGGAAATACATATTTGTGACCTGATACAGTAGATGGGATATGGAGTCAAGAACATGTAGCAACAAAGGAAACCTGAGGAACAACTATTAACTTGTTCAGATACTGGCTTCAGAAAGGAGGCAAAGGGCTAGTAAGTACGTACTTGAGGAGAACGTGAGAGTGATTCAGGACATATTAGATCAACTGTGTTGTGTGTAAGTAATTTAGAATTCAGTATGTCAAAGTACAGAAACCTTGTGGCTTTTAAAGAGTGGTGCCGGAGTAAATTTGCATTCTATTATTTCCATATTATGTCCCCTAGGCCTTAGTAATGACTACAGAAAGCAATTCCAGATGAGTTATGCTTGTGAAAACGTGCATACGTGGCTGCTGCTCGTAGCAACAGTCTTATACCTGTCCAGTTAAACTATAGTGACACATACCAAGTACTTCAACATGATATTAAATTGTTTATGTCTCTAACAAATGTCAAAAAATGAACACTATCAGGCTGAAACACTGGACTTTGTTTTCGTAAAGACCTGATACGACAAACATCACCGAGATCCCATTAAGCTCCACTATCGAATAAAGAGTTGCACTTAATCTTGTCCACAGGCAGAGTAGATAAATGTAGCTCTCGAGGTGCACAGTGTGCTGCTGCTGCCCCCTTAAGACAAGTAAACATAAATAATTGTATGTGTACTGTAGTTTGTCTACATTTTCTCAAAGATCTTTCTCTACAAGCTATTAAAGAGCGATTATAATAAGAGGCTTGCCTAGTGTAAGCTGATGCAACAATAAATCCAGCCTATTACAAGACGTATGAAAAAATAAGGTTTAGTTTAAGAATCTCAGAGAATATGACAACCAGAATTTTTTTTGTCAATTTGCATTGGAAAATTTAATACGACGAGGCACAAACTGTGAAAACAAAGATACAGTTAACACTACTAAAACTTGAAGAAGAGCTATTAGCAGGGAGAAAAAAGGTTCAGTCCCTACCCATGCACTTTAGGATGACATACAGCCCAGTAACCTCGGTAGGCCATGAGATGATTACGTGAAAACTATAGCAAGGATGAATTATTATCACTTTCCATTCCTTTAACCTTTGTCAAGAGACCTGATTAATGTTTGGTCATTTGCTCCTCTCTTTAAATTTTGTCTAAGACTCAGATATTAGAATTTTAATGGCTGCTTATAGATGTCCTTTGAAACTGAATTGCATAGGGTAATATTTTGACCTAGACTGATGTTCTCCATTTTCACTTGGCTGTTCATCTCTGCATCTTTGAATCGAGTTCGGCCAGACACAGTAAGGAAAGCAGAAAAGTTAACTTACTAAGTATAAAAGGATGAGATTTGCTTTCTATTCAAAAACTTAATATAGCAAGGCCACAGAGGCACAGTGGGGTCTAAATAACTGTAATTACTGAACATATAAAAACTGTAAGGCCTGCTGCTTTCAATAGTTTCTGGTGACTTCTAAATCATAGCAAAAAATGTATGCTCCAATTAAAAAATTAGTTAGTACAGATAATTAAAAATTGCTACTCTATATCAGAGTACCATAGTACTAACCTGTCATACATGTTTGAAGAAATTTCCAGATGCTAGTCCTCTTTGCATCACCCTTAACTGTGCATGCAGGTATCACCCTAAGAAAGACAATCTATCCTTCATCATGAAAGCATTCAATACTAACGGGACAAAGAATACGAGTTCATATGTTTTCATAATAGAAAGAAAAACATAGCGTGGTACAGCCGAACTTTTGCACATAAAAACATTCTGCTTAGGGAGAAGCAGCAATGGCAATTGCTCCTATTCACTCTTGCTGTGTCTGGCATGTCAGGTAAATTCAGATTATAATAAAGGAAAAACAATTCTGTTGCTGATTGTCCTCCAGCAATTTATTAAAATAATTGAAATACTGTAGTTCCTTTTCCTACTGTGTGGCAGAAATACAAGACTTCTGGAGAGTCTTTCGTTAGAATTAAAAAGTCATAAAAGGCCTGACTAAATGTTTCCCTGCTTGTTTTTCAGACATATAAAGTAACTGAAATCTACTCTTTGTTTAGTGGACATGAACAAATGAAAGGAAAATATCTCTGTGAATAATTATTAAGATTCAAAAGAATTTGCACTATCAGAATGGCCACAACAGCACCAGTGTTTTCTGGAAAAACAACCAGAATGATGAGCTGAAAAGACTATGAAAGTCACCTGAAAGCTCACCTCTGTTTCTCCGTATAAACTGGTTGTTTAATAAAAAATATATAGTCTCCATTCTACTTTGTGCAACAATCTTTAAATCATCACTGCAACAGCACTATCGCTACGATTATTTAAAGCTGTTAATTAAGGAGCAAATACAAGCCCACACGTGCTGTTAGTCTATTAAGCACAAAAAAAGATTTTTGTTTGTGTATTTAATACTCTTTCTCTCAACATTCAGTGTATGTGTTAGAGACAATCATAACTCCAAATGCAAACCCTGTGGCCAGAGTGGAATTCTTCATGTGCTGAAGTATTTTAAATGTATTTGCTGGAGCAAAATCACAGCACGTAGATCAGCTTTTGAGGACCCCAAGTATGTAAAAATACCACAAACTGAAAATTTTTATAAAAGTTTGTGAGAGATCTTGAATTATTGTTTAGGAAACTATTCAAATTTTTTTCAATTACACTTTCCAGAATTTTACAATACAGCTGTGAACAAATCACAAGTGGAGAAAAGAGAAAAAAGGCATATACAGTTTGTTCAGATATATTTATGGTTTTCCAACTTTTTTGTGAGATGGAAGAACACCACGTCAGAGGCGGAGCATGCTGAGTGCTTGTCACTAAGCAGCACTCAGAATGGCTGCTGCATTTTCGTAAGTAAAGAGCAATCCTTTCTACAGCATGGCACTTCAAGTCAATCGAAACAATGCAATGTGCTTTATACCGCTTTTGTCTGAAAGCATGTACTCTTCTTTAAAAGAACTAAAAATACATTTTGAAGACGATTTAAAATATTTTTCTTTTGCTTTTCTCGCCATGCTTTCATCTTGCTTTCATTGTTAGTATTCATTTGTTTTTGATACATTTCTTTCTGCTTGTCCAGTTAATGTGCCTGAGATAGTTTTTGTACATTTCTGTGTATTTATAAAATCCTCTACATTTTGAGAAGGTTTATTTATCAAAGAGAAGGATTCAACTGCCTTTGAGTTTACCTCATTTTCAATGAGGGCACATTTTCAATGCTTTCTTCGATATTCTATAGCCCTGTGGTTGACAGCTTTATCCAAAGCGCTTTCTAACACAGTATCACCTGTAGTTTCCCTCATGCTGCCGGTATTAATTTATGCAGAAAACTCTCATATGAAGCTTCCTTTAAAAACTATGCAAACCTCTCATATTATGCTGTTTCAATGTCATAAAAAAATGTTAGGGTTCATGTTATGTTCTGCTGGTGAAATCTCAGCCTTTCAACTATTACAAGCATCTTTGGATTTTAACATACTTTAACAAAGCATTGATTCTATCATGATGCATTGGTTCTGCAAAATTTTATGTATGTGAGTGCTTAAAACCACTGGTTCAATATTAACCACCAAGCAAGGGCTTTATTGTATCAGAATCTTGCTCAGAATATGAATCAGATTTCTACAACTGTGTAGCATAAATAACTACTTTTAACACATCCAACAATATCCAACACATCCAGCTTCATGGCATGTGTACATTATCAGTGCCTGAGCAAAGCACAGGACAATGGAGGATCTGTGTTTTTATTACTTCATCCTGATTCTGATCTTCCTCCCTTTATTACAAATAAATTAAAATTAATCAAACAATTGTAGCATAAAACTGATATACGTTTTATGAATCAGAATCAGGCTTACTTCCATGACAGGGTGGCACTATCCTTTGCAGATTGTTTCATATCATTTGCTTCAAAGGCTTGAGCTAGTCATTTCTTATGTGCTCTTCAGTCTTGCACTTCAGTGTAATCTTCCTTCTTCCTTTAACCTGTCATATTAAATTTTTCTTCCTATTTATCTGTACAATGGAAAATCAGCTAGACTATATGCTGTGACTATTTCTTAACAGGGAAAAATAAATCAGTGCCTTCCTGGCTTTTGAAATCACACAAGTGGAGATATCCAACTTACTGCACTTAACACGTCATGCAAGCTCATTTCCTGACTTACTGGAATGCTTATGGTCTATTATTAATCTCAGAAAATGAGGGCTTCCCTTCTAGTGTTTAATTTTGTGTCTCCCGTTTAATTTTGTGGGGGGTTTTAAATTTTATATTCAGCTTCATTATGCATACAGAAGTACAAAAGTACTCAGCAGAGGAAATCAAATTTTGCGAGCTCCTTGAAGCTTTGTGTGCATTACATACTTTTATCTAGCCAAAATATTGCAGTACTAGATATTGATTTTGATATTAAATTTGTATAGTGTGTTTTAGTCTGGCCATTATAAGATCTCACTTTTGCTGATGCAAATAATTCTAGGCACAATTTAGATAATCTGACATAAAAGTGTCCTATTCTTTTGGAAAAACATGTATCTGGATGTCAAATAAGCAAATGCGTACCTCAGCTATTTAAGCTCGTAAGTTTAAAGTGAAAAGAAAGAGATCATTCCCATAATGCTGTCACCATTATCTCTAGGTTGATTTTGCATTTGCTTCTGATCAATCTTTCATTGTCACGTTTGCATTTGTAAGCATTTGTTCTACATTCCCTTGTTAGCTACTGTTACAAATCAGTGCTATTTCCCAGTTGGCTTTACTAAAATCTGGTGTCAGTCATGGTGGAGGCCAATTGCTTAACATACAGGTTAAACAGTACTCTAGTGTTTTAGTAACAAACACAGAAAATAGAACTGGTGGGAACGGGGAGAGAAAACCTTCAGTGTTCTCTTGACTGGTAAAAGAAAAATATGTATACTCAAGGTATATGTACTTCAGCTTTAAGAAATTCTTACTATAGCATAGTAGAATTGCATACAGACTATATACTGTGGCTATTTCTTAAAAGGAAAAAGTAAATTAGTACTTTCTTGGCTTAGGTAACATTCATATCAATACATTAAGCAGGGATGGCCAGAGAGTGAGTTCAGGCCATAAGCATTTGATCACGCATATTACTTCACGCTTAGCTTATTCCTTGGCATAATTTTGGTCCCTGCCAGCTAGCATTTTTGGAAGGATACAATACAAAACAGGAAGGAGTGGCTGGCAAACAAAATGTTTGTGCTATGATTCAGAGAGATCGACAAAAGCTGGAGAAAAGGACTGACAGGAAGCTCATGAAGTTCAACAAGAGGAAGTGCCAAGTCTTGCACCTGGGGAAGAACAACCCTAGGCACCACCACAAACTGAGGGCTGACACATTCTTTGCAGGGTTGCAAAGAAAGCCCTGGAAGTCCTGCCAGGCAAAAAGTTGACTATGAGCCAGCAAAGTGTTCTCATGGCAAAGGTGGCCAGCAGTGTGCTGTGCTGCATTAGGAAGAGCATCACCAGCAGTTTGAGGAAGGTCATCCTTCCTCTCTAATAAGCAGAGGAAGCACAGCACCTCTGGAGTGATGCATCCAATTCTGGGATCCCCAGGACAAGGGCGCAATTCCAGCAAAGGGCCACAAAACTTATTGATTGGACAGGAGCATTTCTCACAAGGAAAGGCTGAGAGAGCTGGGACCGTTTGGTCCGGAGAAAAGACAGCTTGGCTGTCATCTAACATCTGAAGAGAGGGTGCAAAGAAGACGGAGCCAGACTCTTCTCACTGACAAGACAAGAGGCAATAAACACAAATCAAAACAGTAGGAAATTCCATCTGAGGGTGAGGGTGTCAAACATGGCAAGGGTGGTCAAACACTGGCACAAGTTGCCCAGAGAGGTTTTAAGGTTTCCGATTCTCAGTCCTCAGAGTTATTCAACACATGACTAGACACAGTCCTGAGAAACCTGCTCTTGCTGACACTGCTTGAGCAGGGTGGTTGGACTACACAGTATCTCAAGAGGTCCACTTCCAACCTAAGCAATTCTGTGCTTCTGTGAAGTACAGTTTAGAGAAGTACAACAGATCCTCCCAACAGACAGCCTATATGAAACTGCACCACATTAGGCTCCTTCGTCTCTCAGTGGTCCTCTAACTGTATGAAGCCAGGCTCTTTTCAGTGGTTCCCTGTAACAGGACGAGGGGAAACAGGCACAAGCTGGAACATATGAAGTTCCGATCAAATATGAGAAAAAACTTCTTTACAGTGAGGCTGACAGAGCACTGGAACAGGCTGCCCAGGGAGGTTGTGGAGTCCCCTTCTCTGGAGACTTTCAAGACCCGTCTGGATGCAGTCCTGAGTAATGTGCTCTAGGCAATCCTGCTTTAGCAGGGGAGTTGGACTAGGTGATCTCTAGAGGTCCCTTCCAACTCTGAAGATTCCGTGATTCCATTTTCATTATGGAACCTTTGCTGTTTCCAAAACTACCCTATGCATAGGAATGCAATACCCCAGGGTAGGAAACTAATGCAAATAAATGATCACCCTGGTGGGCAGTAGTGCAATAAAAAAGGCTATCTTTGACCATCCCTCTGCCTCTCTCCAGAATCCCAGAAATGATACTGAAATGGTATGATCTCCACACTCACATAATTTCAGGTATTCAGGATCATAAAAAAAAATAAAAGAAAACATACAAAATTTGCAACCATGCCTTAGGACCATTATGTGAGGCTCAGGAAAGACCCAAAACCAACTACTAATTACTGTGGATACAGCCAGGTTGTGACAATTAGCCAGAATAGTCCCTGGCCCTGTTTTACTTGGTAGGAGAGATGTCCAGAGACCTGTTTCAAGCACATTCTCTTGAGTATTTCAAAAAGGAACAGGGTTTGGAAGTATATCCTTTGTGCACTGTGTCTGCTGTTCAACTGTGCAGTACACTAAGCCTTAAAAAAAGGGAAAAAATCACAAACAAATTTAATCGCTCAGATTTTTAAAATTGTTTTGACATCCAGCTGCAACCCAGACTAAACAAGACATTGGACTGATTTTAGTAGGCATATTCTCTCACAAGTAGACAACATTCTGGATTACATTCACCTCAACCTATGAAAAAAATATTAATCCATTCAGAAAACAGTAAATGATTTCTCAGCTCAATGCCGTTTTCATTTTAGTAAATATTTTAACTTTTTTTTTCATCATTGATATTAACAATGTAATGTTGACCAGATTCAGTGATAAGTATGTAACCAGGATTTGGACCATTTTTGACATAAGTGGAAACTGAAATGAATTAGAAAAAAGTAATACAAGAAATCTGAAACAAAACTCTGCTTTTACTGTACTTGAACATATATAGGGATAAGTACCTCTAATAAATCTTGATTGAATAAATTTTAGTTCAGATGGCACATTCACTCCCAAGATAATTCTATACGCATTTTATTATGTTTTCCTGTTGCATAGTAAGTTACACAATAGAGATTATAATCATTAGGGGTTTTGTGGTATTTACTCATATTTTTCATTTGACTATTAACTAACAACTCATTAGTTATTATTATAACTAACTCTGTACTTTGGAATACAAAGAAAAATCAAAGACCTTTAGACAGACCATGTTTTCAGATGATCTCCTTGATATGAATGTTTATTTGTTCCATGTTGTTACTGTTTGCTTGAATAACATTCATTTTAGTCTGTTTTTTTCTTTCGTAAATGTTGACACAGCTAAATTTGAAAGACTTTTAATCTATTCCATTTCTTGTTTAAGATTTATTCAGATATGCAATTATATTATGTTATTATTTCATGACTTTCTTATCTGAATCCTGCAGCCTTTTTTTATGTTTGTTGCTCGTATTCTTCCATACATTTGTTCCAATCCATTTTATTCTTTAACTGAGACATGCAAGATAACACTTTCTCTGAAAAATAAATTGCAGTAATACCACCACAGTGAAAAATGGTTTTGTATTTTAGCACCTTTCTGCTTCCTATATTCATAAGTTCTCAAATTTTAACCCACAACACAAAGAATCATCTTTGCTTTTTAAACTTAATAATAAGCCACACAGGTAATTTGTACAGTACTTGAAGTAGCAAGTTATATGTGATTATATCAGTGTGAGCTCTTGATGATATTAATTTACTGCTGTGGCACTGTAAGAATACCTGGAGCTTCACATCCTAAACATTTCCCTTGTCTCTGATAATTAATGCATTCCATAAGGAAGTGCATTTACGATTTATGAAATCAGTCTGGTTCCCAAGTAATACTACAACTTCATATCTTTTCCTTTACAGGAAATAAGAGAAATCTTTAAGATATCAAGGCCAAGTGCAAGATCCTGCACATGGGTCAGGGCAATCCTAAGCCCATGGAGAGGGCTGGGCGGAGAATGGATTGAGAGCAGCCCCAAGGAGAAGGACTTGGGAGTATCAGTGGATGAAAAACTGAGTATGAGCTTGCAACATGCGCTTGCAGCCAGAAAGCCAACCGTATCCTGGGCTGCATCAAAAGAAGTGTGGCCAGCAGGTCGAGGAACGTGATTCTGCCCCTCTGCTCTCCTTTGGTGAGACCCCACCTGGAGTACTGCATCCAGCTCTAAGGCCCCAACATAAGAAGGACATGGATCTGTTGGATCGAGTCCAGAGGAGGGCCACGAAGATGATCAGAGGGCTGGAGCACCTCTGTTATGAAGACAGGCTGAGAGAGTTGGGGTTGTTCAGCCTGTAGTAGAGAAGACTCTGGGGAGACCTTACAGCAGCTTTCCAGTACCTAAAGGGGGCCTACAGGAAGGACGGGGAGGGACTCTTCATCAGGGAGTGTAGTGATAGGACAAGCAGTAACGGTTTTAAACTGAAAGAGGGTAGATTTATATTAGGTATTAGGAAGAAATTCTTCAGTCTGAGTGAGCTGAGGCACTGGAACAGGTTCCCCAGAGAAGCTGTGGATGCCCCATCCCTGGAAGCGTTCAAGGCCAGGCTGGATGAGGTTTTGAGCAACCTAATCTTGTGCAAGGTGTCCCTGCCCTTGGCAGGAGGATTGGAACTACATGATCTTTAAGGTCCCTTCTAACGCTAACCATTCTATGATCTTTTGCATTGACTCCAATAGTAACTAGGTTTTCTTTGCTCTTAAGGCAGGTATTTTCTGCCAAGTCATTTCAGTGGTGATAAACAGTTACCTGCCTTTCTCATACTACCAATGAAAATTTTCCTTATACTGGACTAGGAGAACCCTATTCTCTTGAAGGGTTTATGGTGTGATCCAGCAAAAATATACTGAGAGACCACTATACTTGTGATTCTTTTTATCATTTAATGAAACCCAAATATGCTAGGCATTTTTCTAACACAGAAACAAACCCAAAGTCCTGGGTATTTTCTGAAGGTCAAAGATACGATTCCTTTCAAACAATGAAAAATACATAATCTAAAAAAATCTACAGAATCTGCAGCTCTGTGAGTTATGTTCTCTTAACACTGATACTGTATAATAGAATTGTTATTGTCTGATCACCAGTTCTTCCTGCAGTCCCCTTGCTAAGGTTCTGGATATAAGTGAAGCAACAAAACAGGGACACAAATGTTGATCACATATTACAAAAAAAAGCAATAATGAGAGGGGTGGGGGAAAGAGAAAAAACTTTAATCAATTAGTATTACTTTTTTCCTTAACCTTTCTACTCCTTTAGAAGTCCTCAAGGAATCTCCATATTTGTTTACATTAGAAGGCTTGTTGATTTGTTATTCATTTATGAATGGATACTAATTGATATTGATCTCAATGCCTTGTTTATTATCATCTTCTGGGCAAAAATTTATTCTAAGGTGATATATCTGGAGTGAATTGCGGTCCTTGTGGCAGAATCAATATACATAGGAAAGTCTGAAGAAATAGTTCTGCTTTGAAGCATATTGTAGTTAAGAAAGATTAATCTGGAGAGCATGGATAAAGACACAGGAGCCTGATGCCTACGATGAGATGGTAGTGATACTGCTGTATCTGCCTAGGATCAAAGGTCTAGAGAGAGGATAAGAATCTCCCTTGCTTGTTTTGTAGCATTACAACTACTTAGCACAAACAAGGGAGTCAGAAAAAAAGCACAGCAGTCAAAGCTGCACTTTACGTTCAATTAGACAAAACCCTCTATATGAAAGAGTGCATACAGATTCTGTGTTAAAGGATACCCAACAGAAATGCAAGAGCCCTTCTGCTGTGCTGCTTTGCTGTGTCATTTTCTCCAGGGTGCTGGGATATAGCCTGGCCATACCAGGGACTTTTAGTAAAACAAAGGAGCAAACAAATGGCAGTCTCAACATGGGCTGGGATCAGCCACTCCAATGTCATGTTGGGTTTCAAAGACTTAAAATGTGCAGTTCTTTAACATGTAAACGTGTTCCCTTGGACCCACCACTGCCCTGAGGCCATGACTTTTGCCCCCTTGACCTCTTTTTTAAAAAATGAAACCGAGAACACCCCAGTAACGCTGAACAGTAATATTGATTATCCATTTTAAATTGTGTCTTATGGGGGAACCAGGACAAGACTTAAATTTTACTGATTTCTGTTCTATTTCCTACTTGTTTTCCAGGAATAAAGATCCAACAGAGGGGAGGGAATGAAAATAATATATTGACAAACATAGCACAAAAAGTCTCACTGGACAGTAAGGAGACTTTGATTACATACAGAATTTTACAGAAAGGGTGAATTTTCTTTTCTGCACATTGTCTTCCTTTTCCTGAGTTTACAGCACTCTTTTGCCATCCACTCAACAAACGTAAAACAGAATAAAGCAAAAACATAGACCCATTAATCTAAAATATCTTTATGCCTATTTCCAGACCAACTGGAAATTAAATTAATGTTCCTAAGTTACTGCTTACCAAATATATGTTTAACACAGCAATACTAAATTTGTGGGTCATATATGTTACCTCTAAAGTCTTAATGATGGTATCAGTTTTATTATGTCTTCAGCAATTACTCAAATGTTTATCTTTGTTACCTGAAGGAGAACTGTAGATGAAGTTCAGCTCAGAGCACAGTGTTGACACTGCAGACCTGTCTTTTCAGGGCAGAGCTGAGGCTTGAATTGGCATTGGTTTACAGCACAGAATATTCCCAATTCAAAATGTTAAATATGTTGCTAATTAGAACCTGAACCATTGAAAACTGAATACTGAATAAATACTCTGGAGGCTTTCTTGTCTAATCAGAACTGAGAAGAAGCTACAGTCAAAGCACACGTCATATTCATTTATATAAATAAAAAGTAGGGTAGTTTTACAATTATACCAAGTTGATTAATACCTGCTTATTAGAAATATAATTATACATCTGTGCTATTTTGACCATGTATATGGGTGCTAGGACTGGATGGTTGATTAATACCTGCTTATTAGAAATATAATTATACATCTGTGCTATTTTGACCATGTATATGGGTGCTAGGACTGGATGGTGAGAGACATATTGTGAGCTGTGCGACTGCAATGTCATTGTGAATGTGAGAGGTGCTTCCATTGAATGTGAGAGAGTGGCTTCCAAAAGAAAAGCCACTTACTTTTGTGGATGGACAGATTCTGACGTAGGCTGCTCCTATGCCAGAGCAGACCAGTGTAATCATACCAAGTCCTTCTTTGGACGGTGGTAAGTATAATGGAAAAGAAAGTAATATATTTACTGAGCAGTAATAGAATGTTTTCTAATAACACTCAGTTTGAAGTATTACCAAGTCTTTCTTAAGGAGTAATGGAAATGCTACGTCAGTACGAATAAGAAAAGATTATTTTCTCCAGCAATAAAATGAATGATAGAATAGTTTATTACTGTTGCTAGAAAATTTATACTGACAAGTACAACCATATAATTCATTGCATGACAAAGAACATTGTATTGTCTTGTCAAAGAAAAGCATCGTTTTAATTTAAGATGAATTGTACTTTACTAGCTGGTACAGACTTCATAGATCATAGATCTGAGTAATGAAACTGATTTAAAGAAAACAGCTAAGACATTACTTTAACAATTACCTGATTAGAACAACTTAGTCCTTGATCAGGGTTGCTAGCATTTTGAAGAAGGTACTCTGCATGAACTGACTCATTTTACAAAATTAAAATACCTTCCATAATATCAAGCTTTAAAGTTTAAGTATACCTCAAGGTATCCAAGTTGCTTCACATACAGGAGGGGAAAAATAATTCTGTCATCCTCTGTTCTGTAAGAATTGTTCTAGAAAATTATGGTCCTCCTGGAGACATTTTAATCACTCATTTTATTTGAATCATGCAAACCATGTTATTAATAGAAATAACTCCTGAAAGGGTCTCGCCTTGTTAAGTAGAATAAGGTTGAGTCAGTGAGGTACACATTAGTGTAATGACATGATATGTAAAAATGGAACTCTTTTAATCTCTTTCACCCAGGAGAAAGTGTGGTGTGAAATCATTTCCATGGAGGACAAACAGCATCTTAAAAATCATTCATTTTGACATTTAGGGATGGTTTTGTGCTCAGTTAGGTTAAAGTGATTTCAGTGTTCTGACATAATTGAGAGTAAGATCATTTCAGACCTCATTAACTGTCCAGAGGAAGAGCGACAAGTATAGAGGAAGCACTTGGAGAACAACAACAACAACAAAAACAAAGAAACAAAAACAAAGAAAAGCAACAGCAAAAAAAAATAACTCTAGCAAAAAAGGTCTTAAAAGGATGTTTTCACTTCCCAGAGACTTTCTTCAGCTAGCTCAATGATTGCACTGGGAGAAAAGAAATTAGGAGAGACTGGACACTCAGAGTCCAATACAGTAATAGAAGACTTTAAAGACTGAGCAGAGTGGATATTCCTCTCTTGTTCTTGATAACATTTGCTTAGAAAATCCAAATATGGAGTATGTATTAATTTATTTGATAAAGTGCTCAACTGCTTCCCTTCCTCCCCTTAAGAAAAAAAGGGTGTTAGAAAGGAAACAATTAAATATACTGATACAGTAATAGCAATCCTTTTCGTTTGCACATTTTGATTGTCAGAAACTAATGAGAAACTAAATATACCCATAATCCTTAAAGGTTCCAAATCACATTAAGCCTGATGTAAATTAGCTTAGGATAGGATTGGATATTTAATGGTAGCCATTATAATAATGAGAAAAGACACTAAACAAAGTGGAAACAGGCAGTTACTCTATTATATTTAAGAAGTAGGACATACAAATTATTAAATTAATGCAAGCTTACTGAAGTTGTTGAGTAAGTTTTTGTTGTATTTTAAATATACGTTGTGATTTTTTTTGTGTGTTTTTTTTTTTTTTTATTTTTGCTGACATTCATAATCTTTCCAATGACAAAAATCAAAAGCAAAAAATTGCCTTATTTTAATGCTGTTGTGAAAACTGGAGTGTTTCCTCTAAGGAAAGACAGGCTGCCTGGTTAGCTGATCAGGTATCTGTTATCAGAATACATCCCTGGATTATGATAAACAAAACCTGCTGGTGTTAAAGTGCACCTCCATTGATGTGCTTTTAGGGAGTACAAAAGCAGTCTGAAGTCACTACTGACACAACGATGTATTTTATACCATAGGAATTTACTGCAGAAACAAAATTTAGAGTTCCATCATTTCAAGAGACCCATAAAATAATGAAGTAGAGGAAACAGGATGGGAAGCAAATATGAAGTTTCTCCTATATTTTTCAGTAAAGGTTACATTTTCTAATGTATTGTGCGTATAAGTACTTAAATCCTAAATTTGTTTTATTTTTACTCTATTTCCTCAGTCCTCTAGCCAGCTGTTTTCTCTCATCTGGAGAAAGACCAAAACGGAGTTTCTGTGGGATGTTCAAGAGCTGTAGCCTAGTTTCACCGCATAGTAGAAAGACAATGTCTGATCTGCAAAACCACAGTGGGACTGATCATGTATTTTCTATTGCCCAATTAGAGACTACTGAGCATATATTAGATTTTATGACTAGATGATATTTGCTGTGAGGTAAAGAATAGAGTAAAGAACAGAAAATGCACAACAGGAAGCTGATGTAATCTCTTCTGTAACTCTAAGTTCATTGTCATTCTCTGGCAGTGACACAACTAGTTTAGTGCCAGGGATTTTAATTCTAGTGAGGCCAGATTGCACTTATTTTTCCTGAACAGTCACATTAAATTGATTAGTACTAAATTAATTAAAAAGGCAGAAAAGTTTGAGTAGTTAGAGATTTTCTTCCCATCAGACCTAAAACTGAGAGAGAAAAATGAAATACTGAAGCAACGGGCTATACAAAAAACCTGCCCAGTTGTGACAAAATGAATTCAAAGAGGCAATACTTTGGTTTTGAATTCTGCTGAGCAGTGAAGAAGAGTATGGGATGCCAAGTATTAAAAGTTCTATTCCTGACAGGTCATCTGTTCTTAGAGAGAGAGAGTTCCAGGCCAAATAACGAAGCTACGTTTATGCAAAGAGATCAGATCCTCAGCTGGTAAAAACAGTAACAATAGCAAAAGCATTACCAGTAGTAACAGTACTGTCACTGAATCTAGACAAGATTGTCTTAGACAGGATTATCAAAAGGCAAGGATCTCCCATACCAACACAAAATAGAAATACAAAATGAAAGAACGGACAAGTATGAACCCTCTTCCTTCTTGGAAGAGCCTACAATGCAAGCATGAGGAAGAGGTAAAAGATGAGCACAGATGTACAGAGGAATCTGAGGAAACAATAAGCCTGAACTGATTGTTTTGACAGGAATCAGAGACCACTCATGAGTACTTTAGCCACTGCATGTCCTTGTAGGCATTGCTCCAAAAAGGGGTTTTAAGGAAGGGTTTGAAAGCAAATAATAAAGGCATTACACAAGTCTCCTGTCTGGACGGGGAGTGGTGGGGTGGAGAATTCAGCTGTATTCATTTGAATACACTGATATTTATTCATATCAGTATAGTCTCTGACGTTAAGGTACAAATGAAAACAAAACTGCTTACAAAATCAATGTTTCTCTCTTTCAAATACTCTCCTACCACAGGATTGGGAGCTACCCATAGATACATATATTTTTCTGAAAAATCTAATGTTTACATGGCTGTGTCAGAAAGCCTGAAAAGCTGTAATACCATATAATACGTTACTGGGCAAGCAGATCCCTGAAGAGGCCAAAGTCTGCTCTCCTGAAACCCAGTGCTGTGATCCTACTTTTTGCCCTGCTCCATCCTCCTAGGATCATGAAGCCCACCATCTTATGGTCACTGCAGCCAAGGCCGTCCCTGACTTTCACATCCATCACCAGTTCTTCCTTGCTTGTAAGTAACAGGTCCAGCACAGCACCCTTCCTTGTTAGGTCCTCAGTCACCCATGTCAGAAGCTGTCATCAGTGCGTTCTAGAAAATCTCAAGATTGCTTGAACCCTTCTGTGTGTCCCTCCAGCAGATATTAGGGTGGTTAAAGTCCCCCATAAGGACTAGGGCCTGGGAATGTGATGTTCCTTCCAGTCATCTAAAGAAGGCCTCAGCTACTACTTCTTCCTGGTCAGGAGGTCTATGGCAGATACCTGCTGCAACAGAAACCATGTTGGTCTGCCTGCTAAACTTCACCCACAGCTCTCAGCTGTCTGCTGGGCAGAGCTCCATGCACTCTAGTTGCTCTCTCACATAAAGGGCAGATTAAAGGGCAACTCCTCCTCCTTGCCTTCCTGTTCCGTCCCTCCTAAGGAGCCTGTATCCATCCATCACAGCATTCCAGAGCTCCAGCTGTGTGTGCAGTCCCACCATACTTCCTTGAAACCAATGAGGTAGCCTGTGACTGCATACAGATTTCTAACTCCTCCTGTTTGCTCTTCATGTAACATGCATTCGAGGCGTTTTAGAGAGCATATTGAGTTTGCATGGAGAGGTTTTGGTAGCATGGGTGGCTTCTGTGAGAAGCTGCTAGATGCTTCCCCTGTGTCTGATGAGCCAATTCCAGCTGGCTCCAAGACAGACCCACTGCTGGCCAAAGCTGAGCCCATCAGCAACAGTGGTAGCACCTCTGTGATAACATATTTAAGAAGGGAAAAAAACCACTGTGCAACAGCAGCTGGAAGAGAGGAGTGAGAATATGTGAGAGAAATGACCATGCAGACATCAAGGTCAGCGAAGAAGGAGGGAAGGAGGTGTTCCAGGCACCAGAGCAGATAGCCACCTGCAGCCCATGGAGGACCCCACACCGGGGCAGTCCATTCCTGAAGGACTGCACCCTGTGAAAGGGACCCACACTGGAGCAGTTCACGAAGAACTGCAGTCCATGGGAAGGACCCACACTGGAGAATTTTGTGAAGGACTCTCTCCCGTGGGAGGGACCGCATGCTGGAACAGGGGAAGACTGTGAGGAAGAAGGAGCAGCAGAGAAAAACATGTGATGAACTGACCACAATCCCCATTCCCCGTCCCCCTGAACCACTCAGGGGGAGGAGGTAGAGCCCAGGAAGAAAGGAAGGGTGTCTGAAAGGTGGTTTAAGATTTGGTTTTATTTCTCATTATCCGACTCTGATTTGATTGGCAATAAATTAATTTCCCCAAGTTCAGTCTGTTTTGCCCATGATGGTAATTGGTGAGTGATCTCCCTGTCCTTATCTCAACCCATGAGCCTTTCATCATATTTTTCTCAACCTGTCCAGCTGAGGAGGGGGAGTAATAAAGCAGCTTGGTGGGCGCTTGGTGTCCAGCCTCGGTCAGTGCACTACAGAGATGCACTCAAGTGTGCTGATTCCCCAATACAGGCGTGAAAGTTTTCCCTGCAACACTGTTCTGCAGGTACTTCCTTCTTTACATGCCTATGCTCAAAGAGGTTGCACTTCAGCTCTGTTTTGTTCATTACTACGTCCCTTCTGCTCCCATCACCACAGGCCTTTGGCTTGCCTACCCCACACACAGCTTCTTCACTTGTTGAGGAATCTGTCCCTCCCCAGTCATTCCTAGTTTAAAGCTCTCCCCACCAGGTTTCTTATCAGCCATACCAGACTGTTGGCAAAGATACCTTTGGCCTGTGTAGTCAGGTGGATCTCATCTCTTACAAATAGCTGTTGACCCCCAAAGAGGGCTCCAAAATTGCTTTTATTCCCTTTATTTTCAGCCTGAAATATTATACACCGATTTCACATGCTCAGAGACTCTTCTAAATCCTTCACAGTATTTTCAGATAATACAAGGTGTTTGGGTTGATTCATTAAATTTACAAGAGATGTGTGTTTCTCATCAGGTTTCTTATGCAGTATAACTATTCCTCTGTATAAAATATTAACCAACACAACCTTTAGTTTTAAAGGAGATACTGATTCTGCAATTACCTCTGTTCTCTCAGTAAACATTCTGGAGATCTCAAGTATTCATTCCCAAACACATTGTTTCCACTTTGAAAGGATGGTATGCAATTACCACGCACAAAGACACTCCGGGCAAATCATTACAACTGCAAACTGGACAAGACATTTGATTTAATACCTCATCTTGGTATGATGTGATCATTAAGATTACAGAATTCTTACAGCCAAACTTAAATAAAGACATCATACTCCACATGCAGTTTTATTCACACATCCAGATTTGCCCTGCAGACCTAGATGCAAACAAAACTAAGCTTGTATTTTTGATCAGTGTAGCCACCTATGCTTTTCCCATCAGAAATAATTCTGCATAAGCTGGTAAAAGGATTAGGTTTCCTAACACACGAGTTTCCTTCTCTTCTATCTTTATTAAAATTGTGATTCTACTTCCAATAAAGTCAGCTGTATTTTCCCTCACATTGTATCTGAAGCAGAATCAGATCAATTACTTCACCAGCCCTCCTAACCTTTGTAAACGGCAGCTGAGAGTAGAGGGGGGAGGGGAGATGCAGGGAGCTGTGCCTTTACAAGGTTCTGAAGTGACCTGGAGCAGAGTGATGCTGTACAGAGCATACAGCACAAGTGCTGGGCAGCGAGAGCCCTAAGGAAGCTCACCTCTCCTACGCACTTGGGCTTGCCAAGACTGCAATCAAAGACAACTTTAGACCACTTTAGTTAGCTAAAGGGACACAGTGTTGCTGTAGGAAAAGCCGCTGACTCCAGGCTGCCATTAGTGCCAGCTCTCCAGCTAGATAGTTTCTATTTAAACCTATCACAGGCTTTAGTCCCATCTTTGAAAGGAATATAGTATGTAAGCTCTACCCCAACTGAAATGTGTTTAGAAATTGATGCTACCTGGCCATTCAAGTTTCTGCTAAGGCTACAGAAGGATACAAGTCTCTCAATATTTTAATGAAAATGGGCTGTATTTTTTTCAGAAGCAAAGAGTTTCTGAGTGCTTTAAAGAAAATATCTATTTACAGCCATAGTTCAATTTGAACCAGGTGCTCTTCATCAAAGGGCTGATTTCCTGATACAATTTAAATAGCTTTTAAAAAGGAGGAGATTCTTGCTCCTGAAAATACACAATACAGGTGCTTGTTTTGCCTGGAAGTGATGCTTTTTTTCTCCTGCATCCTCTATCATTCCTTCCTATTACTGGCTGGGCATACCAGAAACTCTAGCTACCAGCAGTCAAAGGCAATGGTCAAAAATTGCTGCATACCTGTGAATCAGGTAGTCATCCTCCCCTTCCCCACATTATTTTCCTCCTCTCCCTGACTTTTTTCATTTATAATAATCATGTCTGCTTGACAGATGAGTACTAAGTATTGTTTTTCAGGGTAAGTTTGTTTTTTCTTTTTTTTTTTTTACAGAGTGGATAAAAAAAACTTTTACGATTTAGTCAAAACTGTGATTTATTATGCATGCCTTTTCTAATGTGACACGTAGCAATAGCTACTGGCGTCTGAGTAGAAATCGTGTCCATGCAGGTTTTGCATTTGGTGAATTCTTTTTGTGACATTTGCCATCGGGTGTAGGAACTAGATGAACTTTGGATAGAAGGAGCACCCTACTTTTACACATATTAAGTTATTTAAATGTAAAGAGGTCAGCCTACTAAGAGATGCCTAGAAGCCAAACACTGCTAAGGGCTGCTTAGTGTCCTTAAGAAAATTAAGGCAGAGTGACTTTATATGCAATTCTGCAAGAAGTCTCTATTGCTATGTCCATTTCTCATTCTAGCTAGACACCATAGGTATGTTTAAATAGGCAGGAAATATCATTGTAATGATGGCAAATAAGCCATTCCCTTGTGTAAGCCACTATCTCTTGCGTATGATCTCAATTTCACCCTGCATAAGCTGTTACAGAAAGATTTGCCATTGCCTGGAGGCTAGAAAACTTGAAAAAAACCAAAGGTTTAGATTAAGTATGGCACATCCTTATACCCAGTGGTTTGCAAAGTTATTTTATGCAACCTTCAGAAAAGTGCCTCTGGCACTTGAAATGATGGCCAGATTTGCTTTTTCTCACACTCTCTGGGGGTCAGGCTTCTCTTCAAGTTCTCTGTTAAGCAGAGTTTTTGGCTTGCTTTCTGACCGACTTAAATATGAATTGTTTCCCTTTATTTCCTCTTTTTATTCTTAATTTTCTTTGCATGGACTACACACTGTAGCTCAGCTGCTAAGGGATCTTGTTCAGCAATGATTTAAAAGGCAGAGTCATATATTCCTAGTTATTCAGCTTTCCTATTTTTAGTCTGAGAACTTTGCTTACAAACTTTGTTGCTGTATTTTAGGAACTTCAAATTCTTATGTCTGCTTGCAGCTCAGGGACTTTGCCTAAGCCAGTTTTTTTCCTCCTGTTCCTAGGCAATTGCTCTAGCTGTCAGCACATTGCCAGGTAGCTAGGGCAGCAGCTAGCTTCTCAGACAGCTTCTTAATGAAAGACCCATGCTGATCCTTCTATTTATGCATTAGATCACTGACTGATCTAGGACTCACCCTAGACCTGCAAGGTACAACAGTGTTGTTTTAATCAGCCGGAGCTCCCAGCAATGAGCAGATAACATTCACAGTGCAAGAGCCCTCTGACATACTGCACCACTTCCTCCAAACATACAACATAGTGCCCCAAACCATAATGTTTATAAACGGAGATTTCTGAAGAAAGCTATTACAACAAATACAACCTTTCAGCAGAACCATGTTATCCACTTACAAACAGGCAGGGAACATACAGGAAGATGTGCATACAAAAAGTATTTTCAGTCTTTAACCTTTGGTGGGTAAAACAGGGTTAAGTTTGTCTCTAAAGACATACCTTTACACCAACTTCACATTCCCAAAAAAAGAAATAAATGCACTTATATACCCTTGTATTTTTATGATAAAGCTAAAATTTACTTGATTGCTAGATGATTACAATGCCTATTGGGACAACAAGAAAGGACACTGTGACTGTGTATTTTCATCTGGATGAGTGTCAGGGGAGGACTGTGTCAGAGTGCTGAATGTGCAACATATTTATAGGGCTTCCTTCAAATCAAAAATGTCTTTTCTGGGGTTTTTTTTTGTTTTTTTTTTTCTTTCCATTGTGGATATAGGTTACTACTAATGCAAAAGGGAAAGATTTTTCTACAAACATAGGCAAATAACTCTTCCTTTCCAAAAAATGTTCATTAGGAATTTTACTATATTTTGATGTTTCAGTTGTGTTTGTGTATGTCCATAATATGTGCCTGTATACTTTTCTCCCTCCTTTTTTTCATATCTACCTTCGGATAAATATTTTTTCATTTCACTGCAACTACGTTCATCCTTCATCATGATAATGATGGTTTGTCCCAATCCTGTATGTTAGTTTCTCTGCTTTATATATCATACATATGCTTTATATAGCATAATTGTGTAACTGTTCTAATTTGCTTAAGCTTTTTCTGCTTTTGCAGTGGTTTCACTTGAATATGGTCAAAGTTGTGCCCCAGTAGTATCTGTAGTGTTAGCATTGGCTCTTGAACTAATCTGTAACTGAGCTGAAACTGTGACCTATCTTCCTTAGATGCTTCAGAATGTTGTTGTTCATTATTATTAAGCAAATAGAAAAATGCTGTAAAGCTTCAGACGTGAAATGCTGCCTCTATGGAATTAGTCTGATCACTGATTTCACTGACTGTAGGATTCCACCCAGTTATTTTTAATGCTGGAGCTTGAATTCAGATTTCAATTGTAAACATTTATATTTTCACCAGGGTCTGAAACTAAAGTGCTGAGCTAACAACAATTCATGGCTACAGAAATGCTCACTGGATCTTATGAATTTCCATTTGGCTGGAAGAATATAAAAATTACACCATATTCGTAAGAGGAGCCTATGCTTCTTTGAATCAAAACTTTTGAGTTGGCAGAAACGGCCAGCAGACCAGGACTCATAACATACCTTAACAGTGAGGTTTAAACTTCTTGCTAAGACATTACAGGAATATTCAAATTGTTAGGTGTATATATATATGTATATATGTATATTTTATCTAGCCATGTAAAACCATAAGTATTGGTTTTACATGTACGTGTGGTGTGCTGACCTCAGCTGACAGCCAAGCACCCAAACAACCCCTTGTTACCCCTGCCCCTGCAAGACGAGGGGGAGTGTGGGGGAGAGAATAGGAAGGATGAGACAGGGAAAACTAACAGTTCAAAACAATCACTGGCTAGTTGCTGTCATAGGCAAAACAAATTTAACATGGGGTATTTAACAAAATTCACTGACAATTAAAATTAATGTATAAGTACTGATTGAGGTATTAGGACACAAAACCAGAAAAGCACAAACATTTACACACTTAGGGAGAGCCCTGCTCCTTCTCCTTTCCTGGGCACAACAGCACTCCTTCAAACTCCTCTCCTTCCCCCTTGCTATCAAAGCAGGTTACATCCAGTCCCTTTGTTAAGGAATATATGAGCGGTAGCCTCCTCCAGGCAGCCCAGGACCTCTCCTGCCCGGCTGATGGAGCCCAGCTCAGTGCCCAGGGACCCGGGGTCTCTGCCGAGGCTGAGGGACACACGTGACCTTTCCCCATTTGCAGGTTCAACTAGTAAAGAAACTGAGCACTTGTACCAGAGACGTACACACTCACAGTGGACACTGACACGGCTGATCACTCGCACTGCTGCCCCCGCCAGCACCCCCACAGAGCACGGGCAGGACCAGGAGGGCAGACAGCCCAGCCCCCTCCTCCTCCTGGGCTGGCAGCGGCAGAAGGTCACTAGTGCAGCACACAGGGGACACTCTCCAGCTTCACAAGCACACCCGCCTTCGCGGATCCCCCGAGCACCCGCACGGCCCCTCTGCCCGCCCGGCCCCCCTGCC